>CAUYRH010006247.1:0-14146 GCA_963574655.1 Perodicticus potto
AATTTCATTTTTTTTTTTTTTTTGAGACAGAGCCTCAAGCTGTCACCCTGGATAGAGTGCTGTGGCATCACAGCTCACAGCAACTTCCAATTCCTGGGCTCAAACGAGTCTCTTGCCTCTGCCTCCCAAGTAGCTGGGACTGCAGGCGCCCACCACAATGCCCAGCCATTTTTTGGTTGCAGCCGTCGTTGTTTGGTGGGCCCAGGCTGGATTCGAACCCGCCAGCTTAGCCCGTTGAGCCACAGGCGCCGAACCCACAATTTCATTTTTATAAATCAGACGGTCACAGAGCTCAGGAGAATGCCAATTCATCCTCGTCCGTCATCGACATTGTCCCTTTGACTGTGCAAAATAATTTTTGAACCAGTTCTCCTCCAATCAACCAAAGCAAATATCCCTCCCTTGGCACTGCCCTGTTGTAACTCCCAGGGGACACTATTCACAGGGCAGCCAAATAGACTAAAGTTGTGCATGGTGTCCCAGAGGGTGAGGCAACGTGTGTTCCATTGGTGCTTCCTGAGGACAATCTCTTGGCCTCCCTTACCCTTTAGCTACACTGCCAGTGGGCTCTGGATGCCCCCAGCGCCCAGCCCAGCCTTTCCCCAGGACAGACGGCACCGCGTCTGCAGGTGTCCCCGACCTTTGCCAGCCGGCACCGCAGGTAGCTGCTCAGGACATAGCGGAGTCTCTCCAGCTCCATCCGGTGGATACTGACCTTCAGATCCTCCTTCTTGACTCTCCTGAGATTTTCTTCCTATTACAAGAGAAACTAAAGTTTATAAAAAACAAGATACTTAAGGACTGAGGACCATTGTCACTGGCAACATTGAGGACCCAAAGACTATGTTTCAGTCACAAGAAAACAAAAACTCAAGAGTTCTCATTCACTTTCCAGTTTTTAATTACATAAACAATCATCACGACTACAATCTCGCTGGACAAAGTTTGAATAATACCCATTTTAGAAAATGACTATTTGAGTAGAATCTGAACATGGTCAGCCAGAAAAGCCCAGAAGAAGTTGAATCCAATTGGAAAGGAAATAATACAGCACATGGAATCCAACCCCACTGTAAAGGAGATAAGAGAGCACACAGAAGAAAAAGCAGAGTTAAAACTCTGGCTGGAAAACCGTAAAATATCATTGTAAAGCTACTCTGAAGGTGATGATGAGGTAAGCCCAGATCATCCAAGCCCAGGACCATGCACTCGAATGTCTACAGGGGCTGGGCAGTGAATGACCTGCCGTAGTCAGCTGCTGTCACACAGAAATGTGGGCCCAGTGATGCCAGCACGTTTTTAGACTTTTCAAGGGAAGCCGATATCCAGATATTTACAGGGACTCTCATGTTTTATAAATACAGATGACTAATTGAATATTTAAAAACAAAACTGGTTGCACCAAGCACAACAGATTTGCTGCCAGACCACAGCCTCTCACTGTGCTGACCAAAACTTTCAGCTGTGTGGCTCTGAGACTACCAGCTCTTACCATGTGCTCTAGCTGCTCCACAACACATTCCACAATCTCAGGCTTGCTCTCCAGCAGCTCAGGGGCAAACTTTTCATTCATCCAGGCCTAAAAGATGAATAGGGGAAAAATGTGAGCTCCCTTACAATACAGCAGAGTGACCCTGTAAGTCACATAAACCCCATGAGATTCACAGACCTCCCAGGCAGAGAAAACTGCCTACCAGTTGGAGATACTGAAAAGGCTTTGAAGACAAACTGTGTTTAACAACTGCTTTTCCTTATGCTCTTTCAGTAGGAATGGTGAGTTCACAATCTTATAGTCAAACAATATTAAAAAAAAAAAAAATCACTGTTAACTTCAGTGGACAGGATGAAACCCACCTGGAGAGGACCCCTGCTGTTCCCCAACAGCACCTTCCAGTGAGCAGCAGTTCTGCCACTGCACCAGCCCTGGCCACCAAGGGCACCAGTGTGGCTCTGTTTTGAGAGGGTAACTGAGAGAAACCACCCACCTCTCCAGTCCAGAAGCTCAGAGCACTTTACAAATACTTTTTTTTTTTTTTTTGAGACAAGAGCCTCAAGCTGTCACCCTGGATTGAGGTGGTGGCATCACAGCTCACAGCAACCTCCAATTCCTGGGCTCAAGCGAGTCTCTTGCCTCTGCCTCCCAAGTAGCTGGGACTGCAGGCGCCCCCCACAACGCCTAGCCATTTTTTGGTTGCAGCCGTCATTGTTGTTTGGCGGGCCAGGGCTGGATTTGAACCCGCCAGCTCAGGTGTACGTGGCTGGCGCCTTAGCTTATTGAGCCACAGGCACCGAGCCTACAAAATACTTTTTCATTCATTATTATGTCTCAGAGAAAACGTATATAGTTGTCTTCATCTTATTGATGAAAAGATATAGATTGAGTAATGTACTAAAAGTCCCCAAATACAAAGGATCACAATGAAGTGGAGGCTCATCTATTAAATAGTTTTAGAGCAAGAGGTTAAGTCTCTAATGTATGACTCAGGCCCAGCTGCTCAGAATCTCTTAGAAATTACTAAGGCCTAGAGAGCTGAAATATCTGTAAGTGACTAAGGAAAGCTATACTTATCTTTCAATTACAGGAAGTTCACTTTAGCATTTTTTCCCAACATCCTCTGGTCTCCTCTTCTCCAATTATCACCACCAACACATGTTACGTGGGTCATTATGAAAGTTTTGAGATACACAAAAATCAAGAAACATAAAAATAAATGAAGCCCTCCCACCCCGCCACACTGATAAGCTGAGCAAGCTGAAATCTGCACTGATGAATCAGAAAGGATGCTGCTGACTGTGTTCCTGAGAAGCGAAATAATGGACTATAACACAGTCTGTCTCAAAACTTTTATAGTGACCCACGTATTAGGTGCTGGGTATTATTACTGTTATAAAGGTTTTTTTTCAAATACTTGAGATTCTGTAATAGTGTTGCAGATATATAATCAGAAATTAAACCTGAATAAAGAACGAGAAAACACGCAATTTTCTGAAAGACTTACAGACAGCAATTTTTCCTTCTAATTGATTTTATTGAATAGGTACAAGAATATTTATGCAATACATATTAAACATGAAAGACAATGATATAAACACTGCATGTGTCATCAAAGAATATCATTATTTATTTTTATTATTATTTTTTGCAGTTTCTGGCCAGGGCTGGGTTTGAACCCGCCACCTCCGGTATATGGGGCCAGCGTCTTACTCCTTTGAGTCACAGGCGCTGCCCTATTTATTTTTATTTTTTATTATTATTTTAAAAGTTCTTGTGTCCTTCCCTCCTCAGAGGTAATCATTAGCCTAAATTCAGTGTTCAATTTCCTTTGCAGTTTCCATCATATTTGTTTATGTTTCCCAACATTTCCTGACAGAAAATTCAAAGAAAACGATAGTGCTGTATGGTATACCAGGCAGAGTAAAAATGGAGATATTTGGGGACATCTTTCACTTACATTATGAAATTATAATATGATAACCAAACATAAAACATAAAAGAAAATTTGTATTAGTATAAATTGTTCAAATAAAATCTTTTCAAAATTTTTAGTGATAGTTCCAGCTACTCTGGAGGCTGAGGCAAAAGAATCTCTAAGCCCAAGAGCTGGAGGTTGCTATGAGCTGTGACATCATGGCACTCTACTGAGGGTGACAAAGTAAGACTTTGTCTCTAAAAAAAGAAAAATTTTTAGTGAGAAACTTGCGTTTAATCTATGGTCTTCTAAAAAATAACCAGGTTCTGTGCTTGAAATGGCTGTATCGGGCTCCTGATCAAAGTACTGTTTTAGACAGGGTCTCACTCAGTTGCTCAGGGTAGGGCTGGAGTGCAGCAGCAGGACCACAGCTCACTGTAGCCTCAAACTTCTTGGCTCAAGGGATCCTCCAGCCTCAGCCTCCATGTAGCTGGGACTATATAGGCACATGCCGCTGGACCCAGCTAATTTTTTTGGTTTTTGTAGTGATGGGGTCTTGCTATATTGCCCTGGCTAGTCTTGAACTCCTGGCCTCAAGCAATCCTCCTGTCTTGGCCTCCCAAATCATTGGAATTATAAGTATAAACTACCATGCCCAGCCCCGGATCAAATTTTTTAATGACAACCTATTCATCACTGGTATGGGCTGAACTGTGTTCCCCTCTACAAGGTGACCTAAGTCCCAGGACTTCAGATGGGACCGTCCAGGGTGCAGTTGCACACAAACTTTACGGACACCATGTATTTAGAGTCAGGGCTTTTTTTTATTTTGAGATAGAATCTCAAACTGTTGCCCTGTGTAAAGTGCCATGGTGTTGCAGCTCACAGCAACCTCAAACTCTTGGGCTTAAGCAATCCTCCTGTCTCCCAAGTAGCTGGGACTACAGGTGCCTGCCACAATGCCCAGCAATTTTTTTTTCCGGCACCCTGGCGACTGAGCTACGAGTGCTGCTGAGACAGGGTTTTTAAAAGGATTATTGGCTCGGCGCCTGTGGCTCAAGAGGCTAAGGCGCCAGCCACGTACACCTGAGCTGGCAGGTTCGAATCCAGCCCAGGCCTGCCAAACAACAATGAAGGCTGCAACTAAAAAATGGCCGGGTGTTGTGGCGGGCGCCTTTAGTCCCAGGTACTGGGGAGGCGGAGGCAGGAGACTCGCTTGAGCCCAGGAATTGGAGGTTGCTGTGAGCTGTGATGTCACAGCACTCTATCCAGGGTGACAGCTTGAGGCTCAGTCTCAAAAAAAAAAATAAAAAATAAAAATAAAAAAAAAAAAGGATTATTAAGGTAAAACTGGGTCATGAGGATGGTCCCTAATCCAGTATGCTGGTGTGCTCATCAGAGATTAGGACAGACTCAGGCACAGGGAAGACCCTGGGAGACACAGGGGAAGACGGCCTCCGGCAGGCCAAGAAGAGGCCTCAGAAGAAGGCTGAGCTTGCACCTTGGGCTCGACTTCCTGAATCGAGAGAATAAATTTCTGTCCTTTGAGCCACCTAATCTCTGGTCCTTTGTCTGCAGCCCTAGTAAACTATAACAACCCACATAAAGTGAAACTCTGCATGGAAAGTAACAAACTTTTTTTCTTTGAGACACAGTCTCACTCTCTGCCCTGACTAGAGTGCCCTGGTGTCAGCCTGGCTCACAGCAACCTCAAAATCCTCGGTTCAAGTGATCCTCCTGCCTCAGCCTCCCAAGTAGCCGGAACTACAGGTGCCCATCACAACACTCAAACTACTTTTTTCTATTTTTAGTAGAGACGGGGTCTTGCTCTTGCTCAGGCTAAACTCAAACTCCTGACCTCCTGCCTCAGCCTCCCAAAGTGCTAGGCATGAACCACTGTGCCTGATCAAAATGGTTAACTTTTAAACCATGTTTTATAGGCATTCCAGGACATCTTCCTGGAGCTGTGCTCATCACTGGCCCACCCAGTGGCACCGCAGATGGCCCTTAGGCTGTGCCACACAGCACAGGAGCTTGTTCCTGGCTGCAGCAGCTGTGCAGGACTCAGCTGAACTCAAAGCCCCCGAGTGTCAGACCCAATTACCCGCAGGCTGCCATCCAAGGAATACTGACGAGCCCACCCAGAAGAGCAAAAAGTGGGGCTGTGGCTGTCCTGGTGGAGGGTCACCACAGTGAGGTATCTGTAGCACACTAGTAAGCCGCATCGCCCAAGGCAGACAAGTTCTGTCTTGAACAATAGTTCTGCAAGTTTGAACTTTACAGTTTCTTTGGCAACTTGTATTTTATTGTTGCATTTACCTGGGAGTAGAATTACTAGGCCACAAAGTATGTACCTTCAACTTTACTAAATAATACTTTCTAAAGTGATTACACTTATTTATACCCCCACCAAACAATGGCAGGTATAAATACTCTACATTTTCCCCATGCTTTATATTTCTTACCTTTTCATTTCTGCCAGTCTGATAGGTATGAAATGATATCTCTTGGTGCCTTTGACTTTTATTTTCCTGATTATAAAAAGGTTAAAAATCTTTTTCATGTGCTTATTGGCCATACTGACTTCCTCTCCTGGGAGATGCCTGTTAAGGCTTCATTTTCCTACTGGGCAGTCTGTAAGGCCCATTTATGTACTGTGGATGATCAGTTTTTGTCAGTTATAATATTTTACAAATATCTTCTCCCAGTTTGGTGCCTTCCATGTCTTTTTATTCTCATCAAGGCACATAAACAAAAGTTCCTAATTTTAACGTACTTCCTTTACGCTTTATGATTTTTGTCTAATGAACCCTCTCCTGATGAAGCAGGAATTCCTAAATTGCATTCCACAGACTAAGTCTGTGGACGGATGTCGTGTGAACTCCCTGAAATTCTGCACAGGTGCACGTGTACGTTAGTCTGGGAAGAGGGATAGGTATTTTCACTAGTGCCCCCAAAAGGTCTGTGATACAAAAACAGATTAAGAACTGCTGCTAAACAGTAAGGATTATCATAAAAAATAGATTCAAAAATCATCTTCCTTCAGTTCTGTCATTCACGATACCATGTTTGGCAGGAAAGAATGAAGCATATTAAAGTAGCTTCCCAGAGAGCCTCTGGGAAGGGGCAGTGAGTGGGAGAGGGTTCAGATAATTACTATTAACAACTAAGATTTAGTGAGTGATCAGCATGAGTCAGAAAACATGCTGAGCACTTTATACAATAATATATTATCTCATTTAACTGTCCCAACAACACTGGCAAGTGGCTACAATTATTATCTCCATTTTACAGTCAAGGAAAGGCTTGAAACAAACTACAGAACTTGTTTAAGGTCACATAACAGAGGAATGGGATGGAGAGATTTAAATCCAGATAGTCTGAACTCCCAAACTACCAGAGCTTCAAAAGAAGGTGTCTGCAAAGAACTTAACACAGTTACTGGCACACAGGAAATACTCAATACATCACAGCTATCATGACTAAAAGAATTATTTCAGAAATGATTTCAGATAAGCAGCAGAAATATAAACAAGAGGTAACTCAAGAAAATGCCTGTATATGGGAGGAAAAGGGAGGAAATGACCAGAATCCAACCCTTAAAGAAAGTGCTTTATGGCAGATGTCTCAAGGGACTAAGATGCAGAACTCTACCATCCCTGCAAATTCCAAGTAGATCCTTGCATTGTGAGCTGTTCTTAAAGTGCCCAAAGTTATGTTATTAACTCCCCTTGAGGATTCTGTGTGTGACACTTTCAGGTTTCTGATGGAGGACATCTCCCCTACTTTGTATCTCTGTGTAGATGGTATGGTAAGATTTAGTCCCTGTTCTCTTGAAGTATGCCTTGAGTTCCATTAAGATAAAAATAATAAAACTCTAAGATTGGAGCAAAAGGATTCCACGTGGAATGCTTACCTGCTCCAGCCTTTCCACGAGCTCTGCAGGAGTGAGGACCACCTCCTCACTGCCCCCATCAGAGTCTTGTCCCAAGAGATCCAGTTCCTCTGTCATCTTCTCTGATATGGAAACCTAAGGAGAATAAAAGCAGCGTAGCCCTCAATGTGTTTTCCCTTTGTTTGCAAGAATAGGCAACTATGCATCTGCAGCAAGGGCAGGTTTACCTGGGTTGTAAGGCCGCTGGCGGTGGGTAAACACCTCACAGTCTCCTCTGGCTTTTCAGCGCTTTGTCTTCCTTCCAGGCGTAGGTCAGATACCGGTTTCTCAAACAGGCTGTCCCTTCTGTTTCCACGGTGCGCACCTCGAGCAAGCACCTGTTTCACACCATACAAAAATTACTCCCGTTTGCCTTTCCCATGGAGGTCCTCAGTGGCTGTGCTCGTTTTCGTTCCAAATCCGCGGATCTGCTCAGGGCTGGGCACAAAGTACTGGGGCTACAAGGGCCTATGAAGCCCCCGCCCCCAGCGTGATGCTTAGGTCGCAGCAGGCACTCCCGAGCGCGACATCAGGCCGGTCGGTGACCGCAAAGGCTCGAGGGGGTGGGTGGTGGGGCCGAGGGAAGGCCCGGAGCCGAAGGGCGGAGAGATTTCTCCCTCCCTCCCTCCCACGGGCCCGGCCCTCCCCCACCGAGGGCCCGCTCGGATGCTCACTCGGGGACCTGGAGGCAGAGCGGTGGGGCAGGGGCGAGGGCGGGAAGCTCGCGGGGAAGCCGCCGGGCTGCACAAGGAAGCCCTGGCAGCGCGAGAGCAGCGGAACAATCCGTGCGACCCTCGCCTAGCACTTACCCGACCCGCCGGCCTCCCAGTTCCCGCGCTCACTCTCGGAAACTCTCCGTCCAGGCATCACGTCACCGCGCACAGGCACCGCTAACCAATCACGGCCCAGGAGGAAACGTCCGGCCGCTTCCGCGACTCCGCCCACCCGAGGGAGGAGGTGGAGGGAGGTTGGTCCGGATTAGCCCCGCCTACCCCGGTGGGCAGCTGGGGCGTGAGGTCCCGACTGCACTGCCCGGGTACCGACGGTAGGGGGCGTTCGAGAAACCCGGCAGCGCTGCCCGTGGGCCGGGGCTGCAAAGCCTGGTGCGGGCGGGCCCGGCGGAGAGCGGGGCTCGTTAACGCAGGCCCTGGCTGTGCGGCCCTCCGTTTTCCCCGTCTTTGCCGGGCCTTCGGCAGTGCTCAACTACCTGAAGCGCAGTAGCAGCCCGCCACCAGCAGCGTCGTCTGGGAGCCCGGGGAAAATGCAGATTCTCCGGCCCGTCCCCGACCTCCCAGCCGAACCTCGCAGCCCCTGCCGGTGATTCTGCTGCGGTGAGAATCACTGTGTTAGCAAAGCCTCCCGCGCAGCTGCTCCACCCTCTGACACAGGTTACTTGTGCTGCAGAAGAGCAAAAAAAAAATGACACGGTGTTTGTATACATCTTCTCTTCGGGCGATGTCAGTTTTTCTGCTCTCATTTGAATGGCTGATGCTTTTCTCTCTGCTGTCCTCTGGTTTTTGAGCAAAGTGTCACTTCTGGCTTCCCTAAAAGTGTTTCTTCCTCATCAGCTTGAAGGTCTCTCTGAAGCTTCCTGCGCCGTATTGATGGATGATCAACAGTTGATTACAATCGTGCTACAAAGTTCCCAGAGAACGTGCTGAGCGAGAGGGCGGGCACATTACAAAGGACGCAGCTGGGAGACATCACAGGTGGGTTCCCTGCAGGAAAGGACATTTGAGTGGTGTCTCGCAGAGTTGAGTTTTCGTGCATGACAAATATTAATAGACGGCCTTTCCAAGGTCCATTTCAACTCTCAGTGCTTTGCTGATCTGTGATTTCCAGCTATGGCAGACTGTGTTTCCAAACCTAGCACAGATAACCTTTTTTTTTTTTTTTTTTTTTGAGACAGAGTCTCACTTTGTCACCCTGGGTAGAGTGCCATGGCTTCACAGCTCACAGCAACTTCCAGCTCTTGGGCTTAAAAGATTCTCTTGCCTCAGCCTCCCAAGTAGCTCGGACTACAGGAGCCGGCCACAACGCCCAGCTATTTTTTGTGGCAATTGTCATTGTTGTTTAACAGGCCCAGGCCAGTCTCAAACCTGCCACCCTCGGTGTATGTGGCTGGTGCCCTAGCCACTGAGCCTCGGGCATTGAGCCACATTTCTTAACACAAGGAAGCGGTCCTCCACCTTCTGCTTCCTTACTTAATAGAGGTAGGATCTTAAACAAGTCACTTCTTGGGACTTCAGTTTTACCACCTATGAAATAAGAATATGAGTTTGTCTGAAGGCAGAGTATCCCTCTGCCAGGAAGTTGAGGGCCCTTTCCATTTCTAAGATCTTTGATTCCAACGAACATTCACCAGACAAAAACACCGTAGAGGAAAACAGGTTTGCAGAGAAACAGTTCTACTCTGTAAAGGAGTATTAAAGGAAATATCAAGAAAGTATAGAGATGCTGAGAGAAACAGCTCAGACTGGTGGAACCGTCTGTCAGGCAGCACTGGAGAGTTCAGGAAGGTGGGAGGAAGGACCCATCTTCAACTACTTTATGCAGAAAGAGGAGAAAAATCAGGAGCACCTGGTTGATGTGCACCAGCTGTTAAGTTTTTTTTTTTTTTTTAAATACTGACGTAGCCATATAAATGGAAGGCAATTCATTAAAATGATCACATAAAAAGGAAGATTACATAGATTACGACAGCAGGAAGATAAAGCTTGATGGTGGTGAATGTAACTGCAGGACAATTTGTAGGCAAGCTGTGGGGATTAAAAAAAGCAAGATGAACAAGCTAACAGGAATTCAGACAAGGGAAGCATGAAGCAGCAAATGCCGCGAAGGAAGGAGAAAGCTACCGCCCAAAGTTGAAGAGGAGGATAGAGAAAATAAGGTCCTGTGCAACTGAAAAAAGGGACAGCTCAAAGCACTTTCCAGGAATTCTCCATGAAGACGGTAATGGAGATGATACACACAGCGGGTAGGAGCAGCCAGAGACGCATTAGTAAGAATGAACCTGATTTTTTAAACGCCAAGGATAAGACATAATATGTATTGTGTATCTATACAGAACTGTGAGCTTTCTGGAGAAAGATGCTTTCACCACACAACGTGACACCGTCACTGGTGCTCTCTTGATGCCCTGGCTGTTTCTCGCTGTTTCCTTCCTTTGACTTTCATCACATTCTTGATCTCACTATGCTAAGAACCAAATTAAGGTTTGGCAGTTTATTAGTTAAGCAAAATTTAACTCCAGTTTCTCTGAATGTATGAAGATTGGGACTAAGGATAAGAAAGAAAGAAAAAGGCAGCTTGCATTTTTAAGGAAAGTGGAAAAGTCCTTTTGGCCTTGTAAGAAAAGCTACTGGCTGGTGGATTTGCAAGTGCAATAGCAATGGCTGTGATGGCTCAGGTGCTGGAAAACTCAGGAGGCCAGGGCCAGGCTTGGGTCCCCTCACAAATGTATAAGATATGGGCAATTTATGATATTCCTAATTCTTTTTTTCTCCTCTGACTCTAGATCCTCTGAAACACTGTGAGGAGATGGAAGAACTATCCTGCCCTTTGCTTGTTACAGAATATATAAGGATCACAAATTAAACAAAAATAAATCTATCTTCTTAATACTCTGACCAAATGCATTTTGACTAAAATAATTTTCTGAATGAGTTAAGCAAAGAAAAACGTGACCTTCCCTAAAGAAGTACTTGTGCCTTTATGCCATTGGCATTGCTGATGAAAAGCTTGTGTATCTAAGTACTGGGAAGTTTTTTCTTTCTTTTTTTTTTTTTTCCTGAAACAGAGTCTCACTCTGTTGTTGCCCTGGGTAGAGTGCCGTGGCATCAGAGCTCACAGCAGCCTCAAACTCTTGGGCTCAAGCGATCCTCTTGCTACAGCCTCCTGAGTAGCTGGACTACAGGAACTGACCACTACGTCCCACTAGTTTTTCTATTTTTAGTAGAGACAGGGGTCTTGCTCGGGTTGGTCTCAAACTCCTACGCTCAAGCAATTCACCTGCCTTGACTTCCCAGAGTATAGAGATTACAGGAGTTTGAGATCAGCCTCAGCAAGATCGAGACCCTGTCTCTACTGAAAGTAGAAAAAATTAGTTGGGCATTGTGGCAGCTGCCTATAGAGCCCAAGAGTTTGAGGTTGCTGAGAGCTGTGATGCCACAGTACTCTATCCATGGCAACAGAGTGAGACTCTCTCAAAAAATAAGTTTTCTTGGGTGGCACCTGTGGCTCAGTGGGTAGGGTGCCGGCCCTACATACTGAGGATGGGGGGTTCAAGCCCAGCCCTGGCCAAATTGCAACAAAAAAATAGCCAGGTGTTGTGGCGGGCACCTGTAGTCCCAGCTACTCGGGAGGCTGAGGCAGGAGAATCATAAGCCCAAGGAGTTGGAGGTTGCTGTGAGCTGTGACACTACGGTATTCTACCGAGGGTTAATAAGTGAAACTCTGTCTCAAAAAAAAAAAAAAAGTTTTCTTAAGTACCAAATTTTCTAATAAGAGTTAAGACAGAACTATATTATGATTGTTACCATTGTTACTTCATTTCTACATGTAATCTATAAATTATCCATATTTTGAGATGTCAGTACTTGAAATCTTAAGTATTATGATATAACCAGCCTTTATTGGGTTAATTGAAGAGAGCTGTGAAATTTCAAATTTGTGACATCTTGGAAACATCTGGTGTGATGTCCAGGTCTCTTCATTAAAACACTGCTCACAGGTTTCTCACTGGTAAAAGTAAACATCTTAACCAACCGAGTTCAATAGTCACCCTCTCTCAGAAAGGCTAGAACACAGGGTGACTGTGTTCTGCCTCCATCATCAGAGGATGGGAGGATTGCTTGACACCAGGAGTTTGAGACTAGCCTGGGCAACACAGTGAGATCCTGTCTCTACAAAAAAAATAGAAAAATGAGCTGGGTATGGTGGTGTGCACCTGTAGTCCAGCTACTCAGGAGGCTGAGGCAAGAGGATCACTTAAGCCCTGGAGTTTGAGGTTGCTGTGAGCTGTGATGGTAGCAGGCAACAGAGCAGGCCCTTGTCTCAAAAACACAAACAAATAAAAATGCACTTTTACTAGAAGATTAAATAAGAGAATTAAGGAGAAATATACTTTCAACTGTTTTCCTGTTTTAATCACAGCTAGATTTAACATCACACTTTAGCAATGTCAAGGATGATTAATAAAGGACAAAGCGTGAACAGGAGTTCCATTTATTGTTTACATTGCTTACTGTAGAGGATTGGATGCAATTCCTTTCCTTTCCCTGGGAATTCTTTATCTGGAAGAGAAAGGAATGCTCACGAGAGGTCTCCAGCTGCAGTTGGTGTCTCCTCTGGTGTTTTTTAGAAGGGAACTTTTCAAAAGGAGCACACGTGTCACTATCAACTCAAACAACCACTTTACTAAGGCAGGTGTACCAAAGTAACTCTGCTCTGATGCTAACCTGGTGATCAACTCAGCTCTCATTCACCCTCCTTACAAACACGTTGAGTGCCAACTATGCAGCACTCACTGTGTCTCCGGATGCTGGTGTCTGGGAGAACCAAGGATGAGAAACCACCTCTGGTCTCATGAAATCTGTCATCTCCTTTGTTCCAGAAAGGGGTGGAGGGGAGGAGACTGCTAGGAGAAAAGGGAGATTAAGTATGTGAACCAAATACTGCACCAATACTCTGACCTTCTTTGACATTAAAATACAACAAGCAAAAAACAAAGCATGTTGAGCCTGAGAAACTGACGTCAGCTTATTTTAGGAGCCAGGGTCCAGCGGAAATGGAAGGATAATTGGGTGTCACAACCTCTGTTTTGACCACTGGTTACATGAGTATTGTTTACTACTAGTTTCACTGAAGAGCAAAGGACACTGAAAATTTCATATAGGAAAATAAACTCACAAAAGAAAGAATATAGACTGTATTTTATAAACTGGTATCTCATTTAAAACCACTGAGTCATCAGATGATACAAGATAGTAATAATATAATGGATACCTTTTTCCTAACAAAACATCTCAATCTTTTATTTCTTTAAACGAATACTATTTGCTTTTTTTTTTTGTAGGTTTTGGATGGGGCTGGGTTTGAACCTGCCACCTCCGGTAGATGGGGCTGGTGCCCTACTCCTTGAGCCATGGGCACCACCCTATTTGCTTATTTTTGCAACAGAGTCTCACTACGTGGCCCTGGGTAGAGTGCCGTTGCATCACAGCTCACAGCAACCTCAGACTCCTGGGCTCAAGCAATCCTCATGTCTGTTTCCCTAGTAGCTGGGACTACAGGTGCCACCACAATGCCCAGATAATGTTTCTATTTTTAGTAGAGACACGGTCTTGCTTTTGCTCAGGCTGATCTCGAACTCCTGAGCTCAAGCAATTGGCCTCCCCAAGCTAGGATTATAGGCATGAGTCACTGTGCCCAGCCTTCTATGTGCTCTTTAAGATAAAGCAGGTAAGACATTGAGAGGCATGACATACGTTATAAATTTAAATGTCTGTTTCAAACCCTAAGCTAGGCTGCACTACACTACATTGTAATTCTAGTAATATTGTCTATCTGCCAAATTGAATGCCACAACATATCACTTTACCAAATCACACCAAATATGACACACAGACAGTTTGTTTAAGAAAAGTTTTACTAATGTGTTAACATTTCAGCAAAGTTATTGCAACGGGTTTAAAAGGCAGACAGACACAACTATTACAGGGTGTAAAATAACAAAAGAAATTTTTACACAAAATATTACACAAACCTATGGGATTTGTTAAGTAACTAACAGACCCAGAAA
>CAUYRH010006248.1:0-11360 GCA_963574655.1 Perodicticus potto
CGCCTGTAGTCCCAGCTACTTGGGAGGCAGAGGCAAGAGACTCGCTTGAGCCCAGGAATTGGAGGTTGCTGTGAGCTGTGATGCCACAGCACTCTATCCAGGGTGACAGCTTGAGGCTCTGTCTCAAAAAAAAAAAAAAAACAGAAAACAGAGACAATAGCTGGGCATTGTGGCAGGTGCCTGTAGTCCCAGCTTCTTGGCAGGGTGAGGCAAGAGAATCGCTTAAGCCTAAGAGTTTGAGGTTGCTGTGAGCTGTGACACCACAGTACTCTACCGAGGACAATACAGTGAGACGCTGTCTCGAAGAAAAAAAAGAAAAAAACAGAGACAAAAGGGGAAGTAGTACCTGACTTAATAGGGGGAGGAAGTTGCAGCCTAAATGTTTGCAGAGAATATTAATTTGGTGGCTAAAAGGTGACCCCAGAATTCTTCCATAGACAAGATGGATGCTAAAGATGGAGATGGAAATCTCCCAGAGAATAGAATAAAAAAGCCAAAAATGCTGCAAGTTGTAGCTCACTCCTATAATCCTAGTACTCTGGGAGGCAGAGGTGGGTGAATCACTTGAGCTCAGGAGTTTGACCACCCTGAGCAAGAGCAAGACCCCATCTCTTAAAAAAAAAATAACTGTGGCTTGGCACCTGTATGTAGGGCAC
The DNA here is from genome assembly GCA_963574655.1 of Perodicticus potto. Taxonomy (NCBI): domain Eukaryota; kingdom Metazoa; phylum Chordata; class Mammalia; order Primates; family Lorisidae; genus Perodicticus; species Perodicticus potto. The sequence goes on from CAUYRH010006248.1 coordinate 657, forward strand.
CAGCCACATACACTGGAGCTGGTAGGTTTGAACCCAGCCTGGGCCTGCCAAACAACAATGACAACTACAACAAAAAAATAGTTGGGTGTTGTGGTGGGCGCCTGTAGTCTCAGCTACTCGGAGGCTGAGGCAAGAGAATCGCCTAGCCCAAGAGCTGGAGGTTGCTGTGAGCTGTGATGCCATAGCACTCTACCAAGGGCAACATAGTGAGATCCTGTCTCAATAAATAAATAAATAACTGGGCAATGTGGTGAGTGCCTCTAGTTCCAGCAACTTGGGAGGCTGAGGCAAGAGGATCACCAGAACCGAAGAGTTTGAGATTGCTGTGAGCTGTGATTCCAGAGCACTCTACCCAGGGTGATAAGGTTACACTGTCTCCAAAACAAAACAAAACAAGACCAAAAGAGGCAAAATAAGAGAAAAACAGTGAGAAATGAGGAGCTTAGTCCACAAAACACCATTTTTTTTTTTTTGAGGCAGAATCTCACTATGTCGCCCTTAGTAGAATGCTGAGGTGTCATAGCTCACAGCAACCTCAAACTCAATGGCTTAAGTGATTCTTTTGCCTCAGCCTCCTGAGTGCCTGAGGCTATAGGCGCCTGCCACAATGCCTGGCTATTTTTTGGTTGGAATTGTCACTGTTGTTTAGCAGACCTGGGCTGGGCTCAAACCCATCAGCCTTGGTGTATTTGGCTGGTGCCTTACTCACCGAGCTAAGGGCACTGAGCCAAGGCACAACTTTTGATGAAGGGAAGTTCCAGAAAGAGATAAATGAAGGGAAGAAAATTATCAAAGAAGTAATAGAAGAAAATTTCCTAGATTAGAGGGATATAAATCTCCAGATTGGAGGGATCCAGTCAGCTAATACAAGTGAGGAACAACCTTCACTGAGTAGTATTATCATCAAATATCATGACACAATGGATAAAGAGAATAACCTAAAAGTTTTCAAAGTTAATTACAAAAAAACTACTAGTCATATACAAAGCAACAGGATTGAGAATGGGATTAGATGTTTGAGATCTGGATACTAGGAATAGTAGTGAACTGCCTTGAAAATTATAAGAGAAAGTAATTTTCAACCTAGATTTCTATACCCTGCGAAGCTATTAATCAAATATAAAGACATATGTAGACACTCAAGGACTAAATATATTTGTTCCTAGTCACTCTTTCTCAGGAATCTACTGAAAAGTGTGCTGTATAGAAATGACATAAGGAATTCATAATCCAGAGGACATGGGGTTCAGGGCACAGGAAATCCAACTCAGGAGTAGGATATAGGAACATCCAGTATGATAGTTGTGCAGTAGGCCTGGAGAGCACCAGTCTGGATTAGAGCTCATGTCTTCAGGAGAAAAAACAAAACACAGCTCATGGAGTTTTTGTTGTATTTAAGCATTTGGTAAAAATCACTGCTAAGTATTTGCTTGATTTATTGGATACACAGGGAAATATTACCAATAGCTACAAAGAAAACTAATGAAAATGGGAAAAAATGAGGAAATTATTAGCCTCAGAAAATACAAGAAGGCAGGGAAGAAATGAAATAGAAACATGATGAAACATAATCATAAATAACAGGTTTGACAATTAAGTTGGCAAACTCATCCTAAAAAAAGTGCCAAATACCTCATTGCTGAACATCACTATGGTCACCTTTGAAGTACTCTCCTTGGGAAGTGTGCACTAACTTCAGCGCCTAGTTTACCCTTCAAAGCAATTTTGGAACTCTTTTTCTGGAATTGCTATCATAGCAGTCATCATATTATCCTTGATGTCCTGAATGTCATCAAAATGTCCTCCTTTCAGTATTTTCTTTTTCTTTGGGTTAAGAAAAAAGGCATTAGGGGCTACATCAGGTGAATAGGGAGGGTGTTTCAATACAGTTATTTGTTTACTGGCTAAAAACTTCCTCACGGACGTACCAGGTGAGCTGGTGCATTGTTGGGATGCAAGAACCATGAGTTGTTGGTGAAAAGTTCAGGTTGTTTTTCTCCAACTTTTTCATGTAGCCTTTTCAGCATTTTCAAATAGTAAATTTGGTTAACTGTCTAGTTGTTACAAATTCTTAATGAACTATCCTTCTGATGTCAAAAAATTTTAGCAACACAATTTTGTCTTTTTTTTTGAGACAGGGTCTTGCTCTGTCACTAGGGCTACAGTGTCATGGCCTCAGCCTAGGTAACAGTAACCTCAAACTTCTGGGATCAAGCAATCCTCCTGCTTCAGCCTCTTAAATAGCTAGACCTATAGGTGTGCCAGCATAGCTAGCTAATTTTTCTATGTTTAGTACAGACAGGGTCTCACTCTTGCTCAGGCTGGTCTCTAATTCCTAAGCTCCAGCAATCCTCCTGCCTCAGCCTCCCAGAGTGCTGGGATTACAGGTGAGAGACACTGTACCCAGCCAGTTTTGATTCCTGATTTGGACTGACTTCCATTGTGCACTTTGACACTTTGTTTTGGGGTTGTATTGATACTCTCATGTTTCATCAACACTGATAACACAATAACATGTTCCAGTACATTGTCTTTCCTCTCCAAAAGGTCTGGGCAAACATTAACTACCTTTTGATTTTGTTCATCGGTGACCTCCTTTAGGACCATTTTTGCACACATCTTTCTCATGCTCAAATTTTTAGTTAAGATTTTCCTGTTTTTCTATCAATGTTTACTTGGTTGCTATGCTTCTCACAGTCAGCCAATGATTTTGATGCACAATTTGACAATTTTTTGCAATGTTGTCTTCAGTTCTGCTCATTGCTGGCTGCCTTGATCTCTCTTCATCAATGACGCCTTCTCTCCTCTCAGAAAATATTTAATCCATTTGTACACTGCCATTTTCTTCATGACATTATCTCCGTAAGTTTGGACTAACAGGTCCCAAATTCAAGGGTGTTCAACCTGTGACCCGCATGGTGATTTTGTGAGGACTGCTTTTGCTTATTGATGGTGTCAGATATCACAAAAAGTATGCACAGACCTTTTTGTCCCTGCTAAACCAGCTTTCCTGAGTATTTCCTTAGGACTGTCTGTCCTAAGACAACTCTTTCTTTTTTTTTTTTTTTTTTTTTGAGACAGTCTCACTATGTTGCCTTCAGTAGAGTGCTGTGGTATCACAGCTCACAGCAACCTCCAACTCTTGGGCTTAAGTGATTCTCTTGCCCCAGCCTCCCAAGTAGCTGGGACTACAGGCACCCACCATAACGTCTGGCTTTTTTTGTTGTTGCAGTTGTCATTACTGTTTTAGCTGGCTGGGGCCGGGTTCAAACCCACCACCCTCAGCATGTGTGGCTGGGCCATAACTACTACTCCACGGGTGCCGAGCCAGACAACTTTTATTCTTCCTATGTGAGACAGAGGAAAACAAAGGTTGAACACCTGAGTATATCTAATTCAAGCTGACATTCTCCCATGGTGCATAGAAACATGTGATGAGGATTATGAATGCCACTTAGTGAGATATTGCCACGCTTTGACATGCACACGGCTGTGAGACACTGATATAACCAAGGTTATGAAACCTTACCAAGTTTTTTATACTGGCAAGGTGCTGTCAATGTAAGTGCACAGTGGCAAGTTTGTGAACTTGATTGTCAGACCTCATACATTACTTGGCTTAGTAGACAATGATATTTGTAGTCATTAAAAAGTAAATATTATTTCTTGTCTTTAATTATTGTCTTTAATGATGAGTAGGGAGGAGGATGGGTTATCAGCAGAAGGGAAGTAGAATGGGACTCAGTAGATGATTCAGAGTTAGGTATCTAAGCTGGGACCACCTTACTCCTGTAACATAAAGCCTTCCACACCTCAATGGCTGTGTAAAAGTTTATTTTCTTGTCCACAGGCATGATCCAGGTTGGTTGGTTTCCTGGCCAGTTGTCCTTAAGGGGTATCCGATTGACATAAGATACCATCTCATTTTGTAGCTCAGCCATCTCCTGGGGCCTCAGAATTCTTTAAAATCAGTTTATTTATTTATTTTCAATTTATTTATTTATATTTTTTTAGGCTGGAGTGCAGTAGCACAATCATAACTCACTGCAGCCTCAAACTCCTGCACTCAAGGTATCCAACTGTCTCAGCCTTTCAAGTAGCCTCCCAACCGCAGGCAGGAGCCACCTTGGCCATTTAAAAAAGTTTTTTTGTAGAGTTGGGGATCTTGCTATGTGGCCCATGCTGCTCTCCAACTGCTGGCCTCAAGGGATTTTCCCACCTCAACCTCCTGAGTACCTGGAATTCTAGGCAGGAAACACCACACCTTGCAAAATCCTTCACTGTAAAGTATTGAAAGTGTACAATTGTAGGGGAGGTTTTTATGGGCTGGGTCTGAGAATGGCACACATATTTAATTGGTCAGAACTTGGTCTGAACTGCAAGAAAAGCAAGGGAATGTAGTTGAGCCATCTGTCCAGGAACAAGTGATAATAGCTGCCATGCCAGGCAAAAAATAGGCGAGAAGGTGGGGAAAAGCAGCCCTAGTTAGTATTCATTCGTTCAAGGATCAATACACTTTATTGAGTACCTGCTAAGGACTAAGCTTGGTTTTAAGAATGGCAGATATAACAATGAACAAAGGGGAGACTCTGCCCTCATGGAATTCTCTTTAGTGGGGAATAGCAGGTGTGAGTTCCTATGGAGTATGGAACCTGTCTTCTAGGCCAAGGTGGCTGGAATAAAGTTAACGATTTTGTAGAATGTAATAAGGACTTTGATTTGATTCTAAGACTGGTGGGAGTCCTCTAAAGAGTGTTAACCAGGCGGGCGTGATGGCTCATGCCTGTAATCCTAGCACTCTGGGGGGCTATGGATTGCTTGGGCTCATCAGTTTGAGAACAGCCTGAGCAAGAGGGAGACCCTGTCTCTAAGAAAACAGCTGGCCTGTCGTCCTAGCTACTCAGGAGGCTGAGGCAAGAGAATGACTTGAGCCTAGGAGTTTGAGGTTGCTGTGAGCTATGACACCAGATCACTCTACAGAGGGCGACAAAATGAGACTCTGTCTCATAAAAATAATAATAATAATGTTAACCAGGGGCTTAAAAATCATTTACTCTGGCTGCCTTGTGGAAAATGAATTGGCAGGGCATAGCTGAACACAAGAATAGAAGCTGAGGGACCAGATAGTGCAGGCAGGCTAGAGATGAGGGTGGCCTGTCCTTGTCTGGTGAGGTGACGATGAAGAAAGGTGGATAGGCAGGAGAAATATTTGAAAGGTGAGGAGAGGGATATGGTGACTGGTTGGACGTGAGGGGTGAAGGCCTAAATGAGAGCTATTTCAGTAGCAGTTTGAGATGCAAGTCAGATGACGGGTGTGAAAGCGCTTTTAGCAAAAGCCAAACGGCAGCTGATGAAATCGCAGGGCGCGACAAAGGCACTGCGTTCCATTTTACAGATGGGAAACGGAGGCGCCGAGATGCCAGCGCCTGGAGTCCGGCCACGACGCTCTCGGCCTCTCTCCTCGGGTGGATGAAAAGACTGAGGCGTGTAGGGCCCCCACGGCGCGGCCCCGCCGGCTCTCCCTGTCCACCGCCCATGTCCCAATAAAGTTATTGAAATTGACACCAGTTGCTAAGGAAGTGGGTCGCCGAGCCAGGTTGCTAAGGAAGTGAGCGGCTGCCGTCTCTCCCCATCCGGGGCAGCGGGGAATGGCTGAGCTCGGGGTTTGCCGCCCCCGCCGCCGCCGTCGCCGCCGTCGCCGCCGCCCGTTTTCGGCTCGGGCCGCAGGTGAGTCGGGAGGGACCCGGGAGGCCGCCGGGCACGGCCGATCCCTCTGGTCGCCTGGGGTTTTCTTGGCCGTCCGAGCCGCTGGCGCTGCCGCCTGGTTTTGCAGCCCTGCGGCGCAGGAGCATCCTCTGCCCTGCCTCCTGGGCATCCTCCGGCTGTCTGGGCGGCCTCGCCCCTCCTCCCTCGGGCGGAGTCGCAGCCTGACCCCAGCCACGGCCACCTGGGGGGCCCGGGGCCATGGTGAGGGTCCCCGCTCCTGACGGGGGCACAGAAGCCAGATCCTGAGGTTCAAACCTCGCCGCTGTCCCTGGTTCGTTGTGTGACCTTGGGCAAGTCCCTTCCCTTCTCTGGCCTCAGTTAACCTGTTTGCCCAGTGGGGTCCTGACAGTTGATGCTTAGAATAGCTAAGATGATAAAGTGTATGTGTGAAAGCGCCCTAAATAGAAGAGGGAAAATTCTTAAGGAAACCTACCTCGCATAGGGGCCAAGAATCAAGCTTGATATCTGAGTGAGTTAGAAACTTGGCTTCTCCACTTAGTGACTGTGGGGCTTTGGACAAATTAATCTCTTTGAGCCTTCTTTTTCTTATTTGTAAAATGGGATAATGAGCTACTGTGGAAATCCAATAAGATTGGGTATGTTAAGTAGCTTGGCGTATAGTAAGTGCTCAACAAGCTATATTATGAGACATCTGAGTAGGAGGGCAAGACTTCCAAGAAGAGATGACTTTGGGGCAGGTAGGATTTAAAAGTGTAGAGCACCAACTCATATGGGGAGTCTGCTGTGACATCCTTCCCACTTCAGGTTTTACTTCTCCATTCTGCTCAGAGCAAGAGTGGTGGTGGTAAACTTCTGCAAATAGCCCTGGTGGGGGGAAATGCTGAGGTGCAGTCCTTGTAGATGGCTGGGGTTATGCTCTTATTTTCTGCTTGGGTCTTGTTGACCCTTCTAGGAGAAAAGGGAAATCTTTATGTCCTTTGGGAAGTGCTTGAAACAGTAAAAATCTTTACAAGTATATGATTAAGCATTTTTCAGGCCGGCACATGGCTGATGCCTATAATCCCAGCATTCTGGAAGGCTGAGGTAGGAGGATCACTTGAGCTCAGGAGTTCAAGACCAGCCTGAGCAAAAGTGAGACCTCCATCTCTACTAAAAATACAAAAGTTAGCCGGGCCCTGTGATGCACACCTGTAGTCCCAACTATTTGGGAGGCTGAGGCAGGAGGATCACTTAAACCCAAGAGTTTGAGGTTATTGTGAGCTAGGCTGACATAACAACACTCTAGTCTGGGCAACACAGTAGGACTCTTATTTCCAAAAAGAAAGAAAGAAAATCACCATTTTCCAGGTTTTCAGGTATCTTATTTCATTAGTCTTTACATAGACTTTGCCAGGTAGCTGGTGGTATCATCTCCATTTTGCAGATGAGGAAACCGAGGTTCAGAAAAGTGGATGACTTTCCTAAGAATTTTATACCTATTAAGTGATGGAGCTGGACATGTTTCTAGGTAAATCCTGTATTTTATCCCCCATACCCTGATGCCTTTGATTTTTCAACAGTAGCTGTTACAAGGCCGCAAGGAGGTGTGGGGAACCTGCAGCCCTCTGATTTCGAGATTGTTCTTTTTAAGTACCCAAGGATGCAAGAAAAGCTTCATCTTTCTTTGATGTATGTGTTATAATAAAAAGATTTGTTCTGTCCAATTTGGATTTAGGCAAAAGGCAATACTCAAGGATCCAGAAGACCACATGTGGCTCCAAGGCTGAAGGTTCCCCACCCTGTGAAGCTTTTCTTCCAATGGCAAGGAAATAAGAGCTAACAGAAAGCTTCATTGAAATAGATAACATCTGAAGTATGGTCCTGAAAAAGAGCTGGAATGTTTAAAGGGGCTTCTTTGTCTCTCATTCCCTCCTCTTTAAAATGAGGTAAAAAGGGGGTTGGGTGGGTGGCTCATGCCTGTAATCCCAGCACTTTGGCATACCAAGATGGGAGGATCACTTGAGCCCAGGAGTTTGAGGTTACAGTAAGCTGTAATTGAGCCACTGCATGCTAACCTGACCGACAGAGTGAAACCCTGTCACTCACTCAACTCAATCAATAAAAAAAGTGAGGGGAATAGATTAGATGATACTGAAGTGCTATTGTGCAGTTATAGTTAAAAGCATACAGTCAAGCTGTCTGAGTTAAAATCTTGCCTCTGGGGAATTCACTTCACCTCTTTGTGTTACAGTTTCCTCATCTGTAAAATGAGGATAATAATAGTACCTAAGCTGGCTCTTGCTTGTGATCCTAGCACTTTGAGAGTCCAGTGTGGAGGACTGCTTGATGCCAAGAGTTTGAAAGCAAGAGCAAGACCCTGTCTCTACAAAATATAGGAAAAAAGAGTCAGGCAATAGTCCCAGCTACTTGGGAGGCTGTAGGAGGAGGACGCCCTTGAGCCTAGAGTTTGAGGTTGTAGCTTCTAGCCCAGGCAACAAAGCAAGACTTTGACTCAGAAAAAGAAAATAGTACCAGGCCCACATGGTGGCTCACACCTATAATCCCAGCACTCTGGGAGGCTGGCATAGGTGGACTGCTTGAGCTCAGGAGTTCAAAACCAGTCTGAGCAAGAGGGAGACCTGTCTCTTAAAACAAAAAGAAAGAAAGAAAAACAGTGAGGATTTATTTGTGCCTAATACATGTAAAGTGCTGGCATATTTGGTAAATGTTAGCTGTCATTATTTGGGCTTAACATAGTATTTTATTTTCTATATATGGTTTGTAAATTAATGCGTTGAAGTATGTCTGTCAGCCTCAAAAGGTCATTGCAAGCATGAAAGAGTAGGCATCATAGCTTTATATAAATGTTGGTATTATTACAGGGTTACCCCAGGAGCCTGTAATCTTGTGCCATAGTGACTTGCAAAGAAAGGTGAAAAACGGCTCGGCGCCGGTGGCTCAACGGGCTAAGGCGCCAGCCACGTACACCTGAGCTGGCGGGTTCGAATCCAGCCCGGGCCAGCCAAACAACAATGACGGCTGCAACCAAAAAATGGCTAGGCGTTGTGGCGGGCGCCTGTAGTCCCAGCTACTTGGGAGGCAGAGGCAGGAGACTCGCTTGAGCCCAGGAATTGGAGGTTGCTGTGAGCTGTGATGCCAGGGCACTCTATCTAGGATGACAGCTTGAGGCTCTGTCTCAAAAAAAAAAAAAGAAAGGTGAAAAATGATGGTAAGATGTCAGTTTTGTTAGCCCAGCATCCAGTTAGGTAAATGTTTGTTAAATCCCTCTAACCCAATCATATGGAGCATGTAGAGATCAATCTTAATTTATAAATTACTAACATTTGACATGATTTAACTTTTTTTTTGTTTTGAGACAGAGTCTCACTATGTCCCCCTTGGTAGAGTTCCATAGTGTCACAGCTTACAGCAACCTCAAACTCTTGGGCTTAAGAGAGTCTCTTGCCTCAGCCTCCCAAGTAGCTGGGACTACAGGCACCCGCCACAACACCCAGCTATCTTTTGGTTGCAGTTGTCATTGTTGTTTAGCAGGCCCAGGGCCGGCTCAAACCTGCCAATTTCAGTGTATGTGGCCGTAGCCCTACTCACTGATCTATAGGCGCTGAGCCTTTTTTTTTTTTGAAACAGAGTCTCACTTTGTCACTCTTGGTAAAATTCCATGGCGTCACAGCTCACAGCAACCTCAAATTCTTGGGCTCAAGTGATTCTCTTGCCTCAGCTTCCCAAGTATCTGGGACTGCAGGTTCCCTCCACAACGCCCAGCTGTTTTTAGAGATGGAGTCTCACTCTTGGCTCAAGCTGGTCTTGAACTCATGAGCTCAGGTGATCCACCCACCTCGGCCTCCCAGAGTGTTAGGATTACAGATGTGAGCCACCGCACCCAGCCCAATTTAACTTCTTTAAATGAATTTATATGTTGCATTATATATGCTCCTGCTGCATAAGGCCTCTGATTCAGATCTCTTCTGTTGCATGGCTAGACTTCTTTTGGGTGCCTCAGATAGCTCTTTAAACCTTTTTACCCATTTATAGGTCCCTGTAAACAATACAAGACTGTCTACATAGTGTGTAATTGTTTACAAAAATGCTTCCACATGTCTTTACTCATTTGAATTCATCATTATCCTTGTGAGGAAGGTAAGATGCAGATTAAGATCCCTATTTTACAGTCAAGGGTCCTGAGGTAGGAGAAGCCATGCTGCTAGTAAGTGGCCCATTTCACATTGGAATCTAGGTCTTCTGATTCCAAGTTCATTGCTCTTGCCACTATACTCTCTTGGTTATATTTATTTGACATTTGTGGAGCATCTGGAATGTATCAGCCCTGTTCCAGCCTGGACATATGATAGCAGAAAAGTCCTTACTCTCATGCAGTTTACATTCCGGTGGTAGCAAACAGAAAAATAAATCAATAAATAAGTAATGTGGAAACAGTAAAGCAGTGATGTCACAGAGAATAACTTATCCAGAGAATTGGGGATGCCACTACTTTAATTGGCTGGTCAGAAAAGGCCTCTCTAAGGCAGTGACATTTTGGCTGAGATTTGCTCCCACGGAGGGATCAGCCATTTGAAGATGTGTCAGAAGGAGGAGCACAGGTAAAGGCTCTGAGGTGGGAACAAGTTTGGTAAGTTCTAGGAACTGCAAGAAGGCTTAGAATGGCTTGGGCAGGTGAGCTGGAGGGAGAGTGGAGAGGTGGGTGGATGGGAAGGCGTGTCTCGGATCATATAGGGCCTTGTAGGCTAGAGTAGGGAGTTGGGGCTTTGTTCTAAAACAGTGGGAACCATTGAAGGCTATGAAAAGGGGAGAGGCAGGCTCGGCGCCTGTGGCTCAGTGGGCTAAGGCGCCAGCCATGTACACCTGAGCTGGCGGGTTCGAATCCAGCCCGGGCCCGCCAAACAACAATGACGGCTGCAACCAAAAAATGGCCGGGCGTTGTGGCGGGTGCCTGTAGTCCCAGCTACTTGGGAGGCAGAG
>CAUYRH010006249.1:0-94083 GCA_963574655.1 Perodicticus potto
GAGTTATACCTCCGACAAAGGCTTAATAACCAGAATACACAGAGAACTCCAACGTATTTGCAAGAAAAGAACAAGCGATCCCATCTCAGGATGGGCAAAAGATCTGAAAAGAAACTTCTCTAAAGAAGACAGGCGCATGGCCTTCAGACACATGAAGAAATGCTCATTATCCTTTTACCTATTTTCTAAGTTCCCCAAATTAATCATTGTAATACACTTTCTGTTGACATTCAATATCAGAAACATTTGTCATTTTAGGGAAAGAGCAGGTGTTTTGCTACAGATCAGTCACATAGAGCATTCAGAATCCACGGGTGACTGTCAGGAATTGGCTTCCGTGGGACACTGTGGAACGTCAGGTGGAAAACTTACTAGAGCAGTGCTTCTCAATCTTCCTAATGCCGCGACCCTTTAGTACAATTCCTCATGTTGTGGTGATCCCCAACCAAAAAATTATTTTTGTTGCTACTTCATAACTGTAATTTTGCTACTGTCATGAATTGTAATGTAAATATCTGATATGCAGGATGTATTTGGGCGACCTCTGTGAAAGGGTCATTCGACCTCCAAAGGGATTGCCACCCACAGGTTGAGAACTGCTGTACTAGAGAGAGAGAGGGGGCATGTGGGTCCCATCGGCCAACTGTGGGCTGTGAGGAAATCTCTTCATTTACCAGGAGCTCTGTCTCTGACCAGAGGGATGACAGGATTAAGGGAGCACATGTCAGAGTCCCTTCTGATTGCACAGCGCTGAGTCTGTCCTCTCTGAAGGAGGTGGCCTTGTTTTCTGGTCCTCTCTGGAATTTCACATTAGTGGTGAGCAGTGGTATTTTAGTGGCATAAAATATATAATATTTCCACCCAAGTGGCTGGGCCTGGATGATGAAGAATTGCACGGGAGAGAGAAGCACCTCATTCCTGGTCAGGAGTCAGTGATAGGCTGTTCTGAGGCCAGCTCTGTTCATCATAAATCTCACCTGGGGTTGACGAATATTGTTAATAAGCCTTTCTGAGCCCTGCTGCTGCCACTAGGACGCATCAAAAGAACTAATTGCTCAGATTTCTGTTTAATGGTGCTTATCTAAATAACTTAGGAGCTTTTGAGTGAAAACAATAAAAATGCAAATGATTATGGTGCAATTCAGTGCCATAAAGATATTTTCATAATCAGAAGCGAAGGAGTTGCAAAGCCAGAAGCAGCAGACCCACACCTCACGGGCTGGCCTGTGCTAAAGGGGAGATGTTTCACTGTCTCTTGGCTTCCACCCCTTAGGTCTCTTACCTGCTCTGAAATGTGGGGGTTTTAGGAGGCAGACAGGTGACAGATTCCAATGGACCTCATGGTGCACTGAACTGTTCCACAGCTTAGGTGGGTGCTGGTTTCCGGTGTAAGTTTGCCTTTATCTAGGTTACATTGACTTGCTAGTTTTGAGATTCTTGGAGAAGTGCATTAGACAAGAGGCAGTTACACCATGGGGCCTTACTTGTTTCCTTGAAGAATGCTGCATGCCATAGTGCTGCGTGGTGGGAGAGGTGGAACTAGACTCCAGAGACACAGGTTGCGTGACTGGCTCTGCTACTTGCTGTCTGGGTTTGAGGGACAAATTGTATATTTCAGGGCCTCGCTTTTCTCAGCATTTTTATTCACTTACAAATTATTTCCAGGAGAAAAGGCTTAGCAGTCTAATTATGAGGGAAATACCAATGGCTAGAATATTCTCTTAACAAATCCATATTGTCTATTAGTGTATGAAAGGCTTGGAGAAATCTTTGACAGGCCATTTTCCAAACGTACTAGTTTTGGGAAATCAGAGACCTTTGGTGAAGGCCGGTCACCAACACACATCCCTGAGAACAGAGGGCTAGATGACCTCTATGAGACCTCCCAGCAGGGTGCAATTTCTGCAAACGTTGGGAAACGCTACGGAGATGTGAACTGAATTCAATATCAAAGTTAACCTGCTTTAAAAAAGACCTTGAATTTGGGAAGATCTCATTTGTTGCTATATTTCATTGAATCTAAAAGGCCACTGATTATAAAATGCACCATTATTTTATATACTTCTAAGACTTGACTTAGATTGTAAAACTCATCCTGATTTAGAGATCATCTTAAATTCATTGAATTCAAGGTGCACTCCTATATTCTAAGTTAGGACTGCTTTTGCCCCCAGGTTTTAAAAGAAGGAGTATTGCAAGGGCATTAGAAAGAGATTTGAAGCATTAAAAGACTTTTATGGTTGAACTGCTTAACAAATATAATTTTTGCATGAATAACTTTGAACATAACTCTAAGGAATTGCTTGGCATTTTACCTGTCTTTTAAGGATTAAGCAACTAAGGTGTAACGAAGTTGTGTATCACCAAGGATCACGGAGTTAATTCCATCAGTTTTTTGGATGCTAGCATGAGTTTACATGGCAGGTTATAATGGTGAATTTGTTTAAAATATTGTTATTCATTAATCCTTAGTTTTCTGAATTCCATGTTCAAATGCGTGAATCTGGAATGTAGCTTGCATTTCCCCCTGCCCACCAAACAGCACCTCCGTTGATGACAGGTGACACCCCTCTTGGGCATTGTTGACCCCTTGACCCATGGAGAACAGGCAGAGCTTGAGGAGGTAACACAGCTCCCTGATGAGTCAGCACAATGTTCACGGTTCTTCGTTGACCATGAGAAGCTACGACTTCACTGGGAAAAGCACAAATGGGGAAAGACAACTGAATTTGAACTTGTAGGATGAGAGGACAGGTGCCCTACAAATAAGGGAATATCAGTTGGGTCTCTTGAGAAAAGAAGAGGTTGGGGGTGATGTGACCAATTTCCCCGTTACTGAAGCAGCCAAAGGTCATCTTCCTCATTCGTGATTTCCAGTTAGCTATTTCTAGAAATAGGCAGGTATTGGAAAATTTTTGGATTTTTTTGTTTTTTCAAACTGAATTAAAATGGCCAATGAAACTATAATGACATTAGAGTAACTCCAGCAGCCTGATGTGGGACTCACCAGCAGCGCTAATCTCTGCAGACCTCTACAAGCAGAGGTGTAGTGAGATATCTGGAGTTTTGCCCAATGACCAATTTCTCCTGAAGTCTCGAGGGCCTCATATCTGCTGGCATTGGGCTTAGTAGCCATTTCTTGGAGTCAAGACATTAAACATTGCCAAGGTAAAGTTGGCATCACAGGAGAGTGCAATACTGTTGTTGTCCTCCATCACTGCGGTAGCAGGAATCGTGTCAGGAACCAGCAAGTTAGTCTCCCATTAGTGCCCTGAAAAATAATAAAGAGAGGGCTGGTAAATTTAAATAGCATAACAATCATTGCTAGACTGGCTATTGATACAAACTTTACCCCAATTAGACTAAATAAGGATGGTCTTATTAAAAAATGATGGCTTGCCTTTTGGAACCCAAAGTAAGAACTATGCTTTGGCTCTAGGACATGAAGCCTGGGGGAGTCTTCCTCCCCTGCACATCCCTCTCCCTCGTTGCCTCCTCAATTTCGTGTATCAGGAAACATCAGCTACCAGGTTTCAGTGTCTCTCTCGCAGCCCAGGGCACACAGGCAGTTTCCCTCCTCAGCCGAGGCTCCAGCCTGGCCCTGGTTGGGCTGGGTCCTCATCCTTGGACTCTGAGAGTGGAGTGGCAATCAGCCCTGGACAAATAGCAATTTCTTTGAGGAGTAATAAAAATGTATAATTCATCCAGAATTTGAAGAGAAAAAGCTTAAATCTTTTTTTTTAATCTTTATTTTTTTATTAAATCATGGTTGTGTACATAAATGCAATCAATAACTAAGAAAAAGCTTAAATCTTGTAGGAAGAAAGAGAAACACTGGAAATTGTGTGTGTGTGTGCGTATGTGTGTGCGTGGGAGGGAAATGAAATAATCTAAATTCTTTTAACCAGGAGCGTGACAGCAGGCTGAGCCCTGTGGGTCTCCAGCCAGGTGGAGAGAAAGGTCGGGTTTCACGTCTCACAGTGCAGGTGCTTTTCTGTTGCCTGGGGGATGCAGCTTCCCACTTACGGAGACGGCATCACATAGGAAGGAGTGGGCAGTGGCAGCCTCCCACACATGCCAGGGGAGCCCTGCCATGGACAAAGGTCTGAGAGAGCTGGGAGGGGGGTGGGGGCTCTGGCTGATAACAGTGAGGTCCTGAAAAGAAGGAATTGGACTTGTGTATTAAAAGGTCAATTGAGCCTCTGTCCTTCAGAGCTCTGGAGTACCACTAGCTGCCTCTGGTTAAATCGATATGAATAATAAATCCTTAGCTCCATGCCCACAGCGTCCTGCCTCTGTGTGTGTCTTCACTGGCATCTGCAAGGAGCCAGGGAGGGGAAGCAGCTCCTTCTCCTTGTGCTGTCCCCGCAGGCTGGACTGGGGTTTCTCTCACCCTCACCTTAGCCCTGGAGTCACAGTAGCACAGCAGGCATTATTGCACCCAATGCAATAAAGATCTTGTCGCTTTGTTATACCATTGTTCTCAAATTCCAGATGAGGAAACTGAGCTGGAGAGAAATTGAATAATCTCTCCAAGGCTTCTCAGCTACTAAGTGATAGAGCCAAAGTGGCCAGATTCCAGAGAACTCTTGAGACTATGTTGACTTGCCGTGGGAGTCACCACTTCCATTGCTACCAGGGCTCTTGCAGGAGGCTGACTGTGTGTCCTCAGAAGGCTGAGGAGACCTGGGCTGCCACCTACAGTGGTACAGGTCGCATGCTCTTGAAATCCAAGGGCATACTGGCCTCTGCTCGACCTTTATTTGGTTATTTGCATGACTTCAATTACAGCTCTACAGGGTTCAAACTTTTTTCTTTTCTGCCATACATTGGAAAAATAAGAGTTATTTTGCCCACACAGTAAATACACAAACACTAACAAAAAGCAGATGAGCAAGTAAGAGGTCCATGTATACTTTTTGTGATGTCTAATACCACAGATAAGCAAAAAACGTCCTCACAAAATCAGCATGTGGCCCATAGCCCACAGGTTGGACACCCAGCTCCAAGACAAAAAAGGGTAGCTGATAGAGACGTATTAAAATCAGCCTTGTTAAAATCTCAAAACTTGTGAGTGGAAGTAAAGGGCCAAGTGTGGGCAGAGTGTCTTATAGATGGAGAGTGAGGGCTTTTTCTACCAGCCCATTAGCCGTGACCTTGCATGTCATTATCCTAGAACTTTCCAGATGCAGCTGCTTCCCATCCAGGGTGACAGATGTTGGTCCTTTGGCTAGGCCCTCATGACTATCCACAGGACTTGACAGGGAGGATATAAAGACTGAAGTATAAGACAGAGCAAAAAAAAAATGTCTTTATAGGGAAGGAGCTGGGATGTATCATATCTCACCCTGCAGGTCCTGAGGCAAGGATTTGAACACAAGTGCTTTATTCCAACACCCCCAGTTAGGAGCAGGAAGGATAGAAGGTGCGTCCCCAAGCAAGGTTCCCCTCTGGCCACCTGGAGCACAGCCCCACAGGGGAACTCTGGGCGACATGGTAGAACACGGACCTGGAAGTTCATTCACAAGGAGGGCGAGGGAGCTGGGGCGTTGATCCACCTACTTCCACCCTACGGAGCACAAATTCCTGGACGCTTTTGGTCTACTTCCCAAGAGAGCAGAGAGGGCGTGTGGGTGGATGCTGAGCCAGTGTGCCCAGCAATGGTGATTGCTGGGGAATGTGGCTAGTCTCTGTGGTCCCACAGCCAGGGAAGCTAGAAGGCAAGTCCTGTCGAGAATATCAGGGTTTCTGACAGATAAATTCCGACTTTCCCACGGCACATGAGGAAGATAAAAGGGATATTAGGCGGGGGGTCAGGCTTCAACAGACCAGAGAGGAGCAGTGAAATCTACGACTATGTCTTAATATATAGTTTTGCATTAAGTGAATTCTAGAATAAGCTGAATCTAGTAAAAATGCAAACCACCGCACAAGAGGCTTCCTGAGTGGTGGTCAGTGTGAGAACACAAGGAAGGGCAGCCCCCGTCTGCTGAGTGGAATGAACGGAATCCTGCCAGCGGTGGTAGTGCAAGGTGACGTGCAGGTCCTAATTTACTCCTGTCTCCTCTGTCATCCACTGGAGAAAGCGGAGCTAATCTTAGAAGAAAAGATGATTGTCACAGTCGTCTCTCTGTAGAGGACAGTGACGTTAAAGGTGCACTTACATGAGACAACTTTGCAGGCTCTTAAAAAAAAAACAACTTTACATCCTTTAAAAAGTCACATTCCTAAATAAAAAATTAACAGTATTCAGATGAGTCAAGAGGAATATAAATATGTAGTTGTTCTGGAGTAGCAATGTTCTGTTGTCTTCAAATGAGAGACGTGGCTTCTGGCAGCGGTTGTAGGTGAGGGGGCCTGGCTGTAAGTCCAGGTTGTCTTGGAGTAAGAACACACGCCCCTTCTAGTATGACTGTGGGAGTCACAGGGGTTTCGGATGCTGAACACGCATTAATTGGTAAATATTAACAGTAAGGGTACAATATGTGCACATGGCAGATGAATTATCAAAAGTTATATTTGACCAAGTGCCATGGGGTTTTTTTTGGTCATTTTTAAAGAACAGTGTTTCCTTATCTTGTCTCTGTTATTGTATATTTTCTCACACATTGGAGACAACAATATCTTACATCTTACAAATTTCCTTTCATTCAGTATTTAGATTCTCAAACATTCTTTTGGCTCAGATGCAGGCTAGTGAATTGAGAGGTGGAGTTGGCTTGTTTCTGCAAAGTTTATTCCAAAACATGAGAAATGGGAGAGGATTCTATTGATAAGATAAAATACATCAAGATATAAAGTTGTCTTCATTTGGGCTGCTATAACAAAGTACCAGAAACCGAGCAGTTTATAAACAATAGAAATTTATTTCTCACGGATTTAGAGGCTGGAAGTGTAACACCAAGGAGCCAGAAGCTGGGGTATCTGGGGAGGGCCCTCTGCTTTGTGCCCGTCTTCATGTGGCCATCTCATGTGGCAGACGGGCTCTCTCCACGCCTTCTTTCTAAGAGTGCTAATCTCCCCCAGGGGGCCTGCTCTGCCCTTGTGACTTAATCATTCCCTGCAGCCTTGACCTCTTAGTACTATGCCCTTGAAGTTTAGGTTTCAATAAGCGAGGGTTTTGTTTGTTTGTTTGTTTTGCAGGGGGCTTCAACAGCATTCAGTCCATAGCACAGTGGTCAACAAAACTTAGAAATAATTATGTTGGGAGATGACTCTCTTAAAGTTTAAAATTTCATACTATGCTTGCAGGTGGCTGGCCAGTAACCCAGCACTTCTGAGATGGGATTGTAAAGGCCCTTTCCTCCTGCCTTCTCTCTGTCTCTGGCTTCTCACTTGCTCTGATGAAGTGAACTTTAGCCGAGACCTAGGTTGCAAACTCATGAAACACTCTGAGATACTGGACCCAACTTAACTGTGCCCAGATTCCTGACTCACGGAAATGATAAAATGATAAACTTAGGCTACTAGGTTTGGGGCAATTTTTTAATGCCTAAATAGATAGTGAATACATCTACATTGCACTGCACACCATAGGAAAGTTTGGATTTAATCTGCAAGAGGTGAAAAAGGTAAATTTTCTGTTTTCTGGGGAAAAAAAAAATGGATCTCTTTCTCACCAAAATGCTGTTCTTTCCTGCCTTTTAGAGCAATGATTATTGTGGAGTGCTCTTCTTGGAAATAAAAATGCTAAATTCAGCCTCAAATTGGCAAAAGGAAGAGTTTAAATCTGCATATTCTTTTGACTTGTATTCAGGACTAGGGTTCCTTTCCACTGCCTGAGCCATTCTCTGCATTACTGATCCCTCCCTCAACCACCTCAACTTACTATGGAAAAACACTTGTCACCTAGAAGTTCAAAGCACTGAGCAAGTGTGTTCACAGCCCATGCCAAGGCTGAATGATTGGAGCTTGGAATACACCCAGCACAGCCGCTCCAGAGGAAGCCCCAGACAGCTGCCATGGACTCTGCTCGCCTCTGGCACTTGCAAAGAGGTGTCCATTCAGGCTATGGAATAGCCGCGCAGAGCAGCTCACCATGTGGGAGGCTCTGCTGCATGACAAGCCTCCTGCCTCAAACATCGTGTCTCATTCTCCAGTGGGCAGCCTGCCTCCAAAGCAGATGGACGGAGTGGAAACAAGATGGAGATGAAGAGCAAAGGCCACATTGGCATTTGGGAGCTGGCCACCATCTGCTGTCCTGCGCTTCCAAGCTTCCTCATCCAACTTACAGATGATTGATAATTTTCAATCTCTTAAACTTCGGGAAGAGTTTTCATGGTTCTCTGTTGGTGCTACAAAGGTGTACTTGTTCCCTGCTAGAAGGCAGCTGAGTCTACAACACTCAGTATCCAAGATTCTGCCACTTGTATCATGGGCTTGTAGTCTTTTCCCAAGGAAAGAGGACGTTGGTCACTGTGAATTCTAAACAGCAAAGTCTTGTTGCCTATCTTCACATTGTGTCACACAGACCCCACAGCTCCTTTTTATGAAAAGAAGATGATACAATTGAAGAGACTAGGCCACACTCAGCTCCTAACACACCAGTTGCCTATGCTCCCTCTGTGGGCGATCTCTTGAGGATACACTGTCCCCCTTTCAGGAGTCCTTTCCCCAGGGTTATGCCTAGGTGTGCAGTGCCAGGAAGAGGGGTGATGCCCACCATTTCTGCCAAGGACAGGCAGAAGTGTGCTAGGAGGGCTCCTTAGGCTCAGGGATGAGCCTCATCAGCAATAGTTGGGTCGTGCTGGCCACATGCTCACAGGCTGGTGCAGGGGCTGGCCCAGCTGTTGGGTGCTGACTCCCAGTTGCCCTTTGGATTCTGAAGAGGGAGCTTTTGCATGGAGTATAGGGATAAAGGAAGGAAGGAGCAGTTCCCAGACCCCGGGGCAGAGAGCTCTCTCGTCGTTCCTGTGAATGACCCTGTAACCTGTGACTTGTGGGACAAGAGTCACATCTCAGTCTTTCTCCTTCAGGAATGTGGTTGGAAATTAGATTTATCATATTACCAAAAGGCTTCCCCATAAAGTCTTGAGGGAGTCTTAAGTCTCCTTTCAGTGTCATGAGGAACAGGTGTTTTCCTGAGAATCTGACCAGAGTGTGCTTTATTGAAATGCAACTCTGTGGCTGATTTCGTTTACATCTTCCCATTGGCTGTATTAAGCCCAGAGCCAAATTTGTGGCCGACCTCTCATTATATGCTAGACTGTACAGCTGGCCAGGTAACCGGCTTCTATACCTATTTTAACTTTAGAGCCATTATCCTTCCTTTGGCCTTTTAAAAATGCCTCTGAGATATTTCCTAATTTTTATTGTGGTGAAATACTGTACCTTTCAAAGCCATTTTCCCTCTTCCTTTGCAAGGAGACAGAACATAAATACATTACTGACTATGCCCACAAACATTTTCCCCAATTGTTATGTCCAAGAAAAAAAAAAATCTATTTAAAATCCTACCACACCATGTATAGACTACAAATGTAGTCTTTGTGCTGTCCTTAAACAAGTCCATCAATAAGAGAAAGCATGTTCTGGAAAGCCATCGAGCCAACTTATATCCTTGTACACAATACAGCTGCTGACTGACAAATCTCTCATCTCATGGAGTTGGGCTGCACACAGGGGTGACGTCTTTCTTCAGCAAACATACGTTTTCCTCCAGGGAGTTTTACAAGCACATCTTTTCTGCTAGGTATACATAATATCTATGTACGGCCACTTGACTAGACTCTAGACGCAGAGTCAGAAAATAGGTATGAAGGCACTTCTCTCAAAGGACTTTACAATTAGGGACAAAACCCTGATTGCAATGTTATTCTTCCAGAAGCAATGATACAAATCAATCAATTCAGAATTAAAGAATCGTGCAAAAGTATGTGCTAAAAGCTGGGAGTAATGCAGACATTTTGTTCTGAGATTTGGTGACCAGCAGTCACATGGGTCACCTCAGTTGTTGAGCTGCCTAAAATATGTAGTGTTCCTGGTGGCGAGAGGATCCCTGAGAGGAGGTGAACCAGGTGATGGCATCTCACGGATTTTCCAAATTCAAAACGGGAGCTTCTAAGGCAGCGGTTCCCAACCTGTGGGTCGTGACCCCTTTGGGGGTCTCCTGCATATCAGATATCTACATTATGATTCATAATAGTAGCAAAATTACAGTTATGAAGTAGCAACTAAAATAATTTCATGGTTGGGGGGCACCACAACATGAGGAACTGTATTAAAGGGTCACGGCATTAGGAAGGTTGAGAACTACTGTTAAGCAGAGAGGCTGACCAGTAAAGCTTAATCAAGCAGTTTTCCTCTGGATGAGAAACTACTAATTAGCACCGTGCATTCATATAGAAGACCTGTTTTCACAGTTTATCTGCAGATAAAGCTTTCATGTAGCCTGGGAACAGCTGGGGGGCACAACTCCAATGTTAACAGGATCTGCACGCGGTGTTGCTCGCCTCTCTGGGAAGCATGACTTGGTCACTATGTGGCGGGAAAAGTAGTCATCTCAAAGTCTGGTGACAGCCATTCCTGAGCACCAGACATGCCTGGAAACAGTGCTGGGATGGCGTGTGACCTCACCTGCAGGGCCGGTGTGTTTCGTTTGCGTCCAGTTATCAAGCTGCTCACAGTGTAGATGGCCGGTTTTCCTTCATTCCACTTTGAATGGCTAGTCCTTCAAGAGATGAGGGAAAGTGTGATGGCCATCTTTGTTCCTAAGATCCTGGTACTTTTCCTCCAGGAAGCGAGCATTCAATAAATCCTTATTTAGCATAGCATTCATGGAAAAGAGAAACTATTTGTCTCAGATAATACTTGCCATGTTAAGTGACGTTATCCCCATATTTACTAGGAAT
Organism: Perodicticus potto; assembly: GCA_963574655.1. NCBI lineage: Eukaryota > Metazoa > Chordata > Mammalia > Primates > Lorisidae > Perodicticus > Perodicticus potto. The sequence goes on from CAUYRH010006249.1 coordinate 10,851, forward strand.
CTAATGTAAGTAACATTACAGCAAAAAGCAGGGAAAAGGCTTTGGGGTTTCACAGGCATGGGTCCCACGTAAAAGCCTGTCCTTACCATGGAGGACAGAAAAGGACTCTCCAGACCAGTGGGAGACAAGGACTCCCATTGAACACAGTGGACTAAGACACAAGGTGGGCTCTGAGCAAAGGGTGGCTCTGGTGCCCAAGCCAGATGGAGCCTCGGGGCTGCTGGCAAGGACTGGAGGACACTTGGGACTCTGAGAAGGGTGAGGCCGAGCTTCAGGGAGAGGCTGGGAGGCAGCAGGATCCACAGTAGAGTGTCTATGAAGCGGGTTTCTTGGCGGGGGGCTGAGACCACCTTGCAGAGCTCCCAGGGTCCCAGTGATGTACCAAGTGCTTCAGCTGCCCTGGCCCAGCAGATGTGGGTAGCAGAGGGAGACTAAGTCATGGGTACAGACCTAGGGCAGTCTCCAGATCTACTGGTGAGTCAGAAACGGGATTATGGAGAGGCACATAAGCCTAGAAAGCAAAGACCAGACCAGAGACATAAGACTCTTAGGAGTCCAACAGACAGCCAAGGCCCAGGTAGGTCTTCCTTCACCCACTCCCCAGAGGTTAAATACAAGTCCTTAAAGGCCAGGATAGCCCAGCTGGTAGACTACCCTCTTACCGTCGCTGTGGAATAGTGTCTCAAATTCAGATCATAGAAAAACAAAAGCAAAACATTTCTTGCACATGGACATAGTGCAGATTAAAATTTAATGACAACACACAGTGAAGGGACATCAAATCTGATTTTAGCAGTTTTTATTGGTTTCTTAACTGGACATTTCAAAAATAAGGGGACAAAATAATTTCAATACAACATTCTGTTTACATAGTGTTTGCACTGCTGAAATCCATGTGCTCTTAGAATAGTCCGACTCTTCACACACTGCCACTGTTGGCAGAATGCCACCAGATACCTTGTGTCTTCAAATATTCAAGGTGGGAGGAAAGGTCAGGACTCTCTAAGAAGTCTAGTAGAAGTCACGTTTGCAAAAATCTAACTTACCCAAGTTCCAGGAGAGCTGGCTCTCCCAGGGCAGCCCATTTCACGTGGGTACAAATGATTCCCGTAATGTAATGGTGAAGGCTGCTGTAGGTAATCAGGGGCAGGAAGGAGAACCAGCATCCACCATGCCACACAGGCACTCCTGCCTTGGCCTCGCCCTCTGACCCTCGCCTTTGAATCCCCTTCTAGAGAAACTACCACTCAGAGGTGAAGCAGGGAGGGATCCCAGCCAACTGACCTGCAGGCCAGGCTGGTCGTGTATGAGTGTGTGCGTCTGGCAGGGGGTGGCTGCTGAGGACAGTGAAACACACTGTCTACCCCCAGAGGAAGCTTCTATCAGGAGGGGCCCACAGGCCGCTCATGACTGAGGGTCTGTCCCAGGGGTGGGGCTGGGGCAGTTGGTCTGGCCTCTCCTCAAAGCCAGCTCTTGCCCTCACTGTGGAGAGGCCACCCCTGGGCTACACAGGACACTTGCTCCTCCCTCTTCCCGAGGCCTCTGCTCCGCTTCCCACCACGCATCAGTTTGCTAAAGGCCACACTGATGACTGGCTTTATTTTCGCCATCCAGACCACATTTGACACACTTGCCTTAATCTAATCCAGGGCCCCTGTTTATTCCTGGCACATCCCCTCATGACATAACCACCACTGTCCTCCCCACCCAAGAATTCTGTTGGGCAAACCCTAGAGAAGTTTCCAGAGAGCGGACACAGACACACATCAAGCCAAAGGCAGCTCTGAGCAATGAAGAGCCTACGTTTTACACGCCATTTTGAAGTCCGCTTTCCCTTTCATCCTCCACGACTTAACTGACAGAAAGCACAATCCCTCCCCATACGTGGGCACATTCCATGACCCGTCTGCTGAAAAGTTGAAGATGTATAATGTTTTGAGTTACAAAACATTTACGAACATTCATCCTTTTCGTCTTTCTACTCACTTTTCATGGTAATGCCCAGGACCTTTTCTGTAACTTTGCGTGACATTACATAACTGTCCCAAATGTTAGAAAGGTGTGTGGTAGGTAAAGGAGACAAGTTCAGAAAAGGCAAATTCTAGGAGAGGAAATTTAGAAAAGGACTCTCCAGACGGGTGGGAGACGAGGACTCCCATTGAACACAGTGAAGCTAAGACACAAGGCGGGATCTGAGCAAAGGCTGGTGCCCAAGGCAGATGGAGCCTCAGGGGTGCTGGCAAGGACTGGGGGACACTTGGGGCTCTAAGAAGGGCAAGACCAAGCTTCAGGGAGAGGCTGGGAGGCAGCAGGATCCACAGGAGAGTGTCTATGAAGCAGGTTTCTTGGTGGTGGGCTGAGACCATCTTGCAGAGCTCTCAGGGTCCCAGTGATGCACCAAGTGCTTCAGCTGCCTTGGCCCAGCAGATGTGGGTAGGGGCAGGAAGGAGGAATTCTATGAAGCCCAACTAACTCCTTATTTTTATTTTTTTTAAAAAGCACCCTGTTCAATACACCAGCATAAAATCACAGGACCACTATTCTGCTACTTGTATCTTTGAGTATTCATTTTGCAAAAGATATAAAGATTCTTTCAATGCAGGTGGATTCCACCTATCACTGTGAATAGGAAGAGGAGGCTCAGACAGAACTGAGTGGCAACTACCCCAGAGGCTCTTTCTTCCAAGGTTTTGTTTCTCCACCACTGAATCCCTTCAGCCCTCACAGTGACTTTGGCTTGTGTGCATGGAAGACATTCATACCTTGGCTTTGAACGAAGGAAAACTGAGACGGAAGCCTCATCTTTACAAGATGACCTTTTGGGGACAATGTACAAGGCTAGGCACTGAATGTTGCCACAAAGCAACACAAAAGGCAGGTGTGCCACACCTGTGCAGGTTTCATCCAGCAGGGTCCCTGGCGGCAGAAGCGTGTCTGCGAGCCTCCAGGCACTGCTCAGCAGTAGGACATGGTGGGCTTGTAGGACTCACAGACCAGAAGGTTCTGTGCTTCGGAATATCCAAGAGGATGGCGGGCACAGCACCTCACCTCCCAGGTGACATGCCATGGTGTGAGGGGCAGCACAGACTGGCTGGAGCCTCCAGCTCCCAGTCTACCTGCAGGCTGCACCCTCGGCTAGCTGAGCAAACCAGGGCCATCTCTTCTCCCACCTGCTTCCCACCCTGTGGACATTCTGCCCCCTTAGCTCTTCTCCTCCACATCCCTTGCTCCCATCAATTTCTGCTCCCCATACTGCAGCCAGACCCACTTCAGGGAATTCAAACTTGAGTAAGGAGCCTCCCCCTCAGTGCACTTCTGCCCAGTGCTCTCATGGTGGGTGCAGGGGAGCCGGCAAGTTTAATATCTGCAAGGTGGACCAACAGCCTGGAAACTCAGGCAGGAGTTGATATCACAGTCTTGAGGCAGAATTTTTTCATGCCAGGAAAACATTGGGTTTTTTTATAAAGCCTTCCACTAATTGAATGGGGCTCAAAGATAATATCCTTTACGTACGGTTGACTGGTGTAGACATTCACATCTACAAAATGCCTCTCACAGCAACACCTAGGTCAGTGTTTGATTATGTGACTTGGCATTATAGCCTCGTCAAGCTGACCCCCAAAGATACTCTTCACAACCTCTAGAAACCACTGGACTTTATTAATAATCATATATCTCAGAAATTAGCAAACTAAGTTCATGGGCCAAATTCTGTCCACAACCTGTTGTAGGGAATAAAGTTTCATTGGAACACAGCCATGCCCGTTTATTTGTGCCTTGTCTCTGGCTGCTTTGGCGTGACAATGATAGAGTATAGTAGTCACAACAGGGATTGAATGGCCAGGAAAGTAAAACATATTTGTTATCTGGCCCTTCACAGAATAAGTTTGCTGAGACCTAGGAAAACTTCTTTCCATGAGTTATTCAAGCAACTGACTGCTGGTACCCAATGGAAAAGAGGAGCCAAAAGAGTTAATGGGTCTGAAACCAGGGAAGACCTGGGAAAATTTTAAAGGAATAGTCAAACCTAACAAGAGGTGTCTTTGGGGAAAAGAAACCCCAAACTTTTGCAGTTGGCTTCCAAGCAGCTCACAGTCTGGTCTTTGAGAACTCTTACCTCATTCCTCAAAAATGGAAGCTTAGAGCCCCTGTGTGAATCCAACCTCCCAATAAATCTCACACGGAGGACGTAGCAATTTGTACTGGCAAGAGAATTGCACCAAGAAGGCAAAACACAGCCAACATGCTCAACATTGCAAGTAGCAAGTGGGCTCAGGTTTCCACCTAATTTTTAAGCAGCTAATCATCACCTCCACAAGGCGGGGAAATAACATTTAAAACATTGCATTGCCTTTTTATTTATTTACGATGAGCAGGGGTAGTAGCATCAGGGTAGTTCACCTAACTCCAGAACCTATAGCTTTAACCATGGTTCTCCACACTTCAGGTTTCAGACCATGTTCACATATGCTGTTTTCTTTTGGACCATTTCTATATTTTTTTCTTTTCTTTTCCTTTTTGGAAAGAGATCTTGCTCTGTCATCCAGGCTGGAGTGCAGTGGTGTTACCGTAGCTCACTGCAACGTCGAACTTCCATGCTCACGCAATCCTCCTACCTCAGCTTCCTGAGTAACTGGGACCACAGACATGTGCCACTCTGCCAGATGGTCTCAAATTGGCTGCAGAATATCCTCTTGTCTCAGCCTCCTAAAGTTCCGGGCTTATAGGTATGAGCCACTACACCCTGCCTCTTTGGGGGGCATTTGAAAAGGAACAAATGAATGTAAGAATGTAAGTGGCCTTTGTGTCAGACATGGTATTTTCATAAGAACCTCCAAAAAGAAGCTTTGGAGCACTCCTTTGCCCTTTGCTGGTATGTCCTTTCTCCCAGCCAGTCAGATAAATTTTTGTCAAAAAAGCCTTAATCAGCTTTTAATGCACATGCAAGTTACACGTCGGCGAGGAAACCACACATGCTTGTAGTTCTCAGCTATTGTCCGTGGCAGGCAGGGCGGGTGCTGTGGGGCCCTCACCTGAGCAGCCGCATCCTGTTCTAGATTTGTCAGCGTCACAGCAGCCACCACACCTGCCAAGGGAATGTGCCAGAAGTGGGAACAGCAGCTCTCCAAGTGCTGTGTAATATCCTAGGGGCTCCACAGAAATACTAGAAAAGAATCTGAAAACCATAGAGGCGCCCGGAGACAGAGCCTCTAACACCCCCAGGTAGTGGGTTTCCAGGAGGACTTCTCCTCTGTTACCTCCCACACTTGTCCTTGCCAATGCCCCCACTGTTCTGGTCCCCATGGCTTGTCCTCTTCCGGACACCTGCATGGACGGGTTGAGAAAATTTCCAAATCAGTTCATACATTTCTGCTTCCAGAGAGTTCCAGTTTTCCCCCTTTCCTGCAGCCACACTTTCTCCTAAGACTTTGCAATCCTTCCACTTAGGGATGGGGTATGGGTGGGCTGTCCTGCCTTTCCCCAGTGGCTGGGATTGACGTGTGATTTTCATACATTGCACGTTTTCATTTTTGGTCTAGCCTTCTGCCGTGGCCATGAGCATGCATCCCAGCCAGCCCACTGTCCCCTGAGAACGAGAGACACACAGACCAGACCAGACCCTGAAACAAGAAGCCTCACGTCAGCCAAACTCTGCCAGCCCACAGATCAGCGAGAATAAATGCTTTTTGTTGAATGCTATAGAGATCTTACGGTTGTTGTGTATACAGCAAGCTAAGTACACCACATTAGTCAATTTTGATAATAAACTATTTAACTACCTGCTCAGTTTTGAGTATTTGGAGCCACAGAAGTGAAAGAATATTCTCAGGGAAAATATCTTTACTAAGAAGAGATCCAAATCAAACATCTTGGGAAATTCCTCCTTTGAGGTTTTGTCTGAAGAAGAAAAGGAAAGAAAGGAAGGCTGAAGGGGAGCAGCCATGACAGTGACAACGGGAGAAGGCAGGGAGGGGTAGGAAGGACAGATTTTTCACGAAGCAGCAAGGGGCAAAATTAGCCCAATGCTGGCACCAACCCAAGCGAGACGGGGGACTAAAGAACTCCCCTTGGAGTGCCAGTTTAGGAAGCCTGGGGCCCTTTTGCCTTAGGAGATTTCAGCCCAGAAGTGGGGGCCGTGCTGGGTAAAGTGACTTTCAGGGGAGATGGTTAAGTGAGGAAGTGGGGAGAGTGAAGCATGAAGCAGTATTGTTTCTAGGTTGTTTGTTGTTGTTGTTGTTGCAGTTTGGCGGAGGCCGGGTTCAAACCGCCACCCTCGGTATACGGGGCCGGCGTTCTACCCAGTGAGCCACAGACACCACCCCTGTTTCTAGGTTTTTAATAGCACATAATCCCAAATCTCCCATAGTTGCAAAAACAAAAAAATACGGTAGTTTACCCAGATTCCCTTGTTTTTACCCTGTTTGCCTTATCGTCTGTGCTCTCGCTCACTCTCTATGTAGAAACACACAATATTTTTTCTGAACCATCTGAAAGTTAAGTTACATATATCGTGGTCTTTTCCACATGCGTTTTCTTAAAAGTAGGAAAAATATCTTTCATCACACTAATGATGTTACATTATTGATGTACATTGACACAATACCTTTCACCAATCCCTGCCCAGGCTCTCTTTTTACCAGTCGACCCAATAATTAACATCTTTTATAACATTTTCCCTGCAGTGCTGGGTTCAGTTCAGGACTGTGTATTTCATTTGGTTAGAGATAGGGAGAGGAATTAAGCATCATGGCTCTTTAGCTTTCATTAATCTGAAGCAGGTCCATAGCTTTTCTTTACTTTTGAAGGCATTGAGTTTTTTTGAAGAATACAGTAGCCTCCTTCATTTTTTAAAATATAATGTTCAATCATTTCTTAAATATAATGTTCATATTTTATGCTTGACTGATGTGTCCTTGAGATTAGGTTGAGGAGTGTTCTCGGCAGGCACGCCATGTGAGTGATGCTATGTCCTCAGTCATTTCTGAAAGCCGTGTGCTACGCCAAGAGTTTCATATGGGTGGTGTCATTTTGATCACCTAGTCAAGGTGCTGCCTAATTTTTCCATTGTCTAGTAACTATTGTCTTTCTCCTCTACAACAATGTCTGTAGGGAGACACTTTAAGATCATCTAAGTAGCCTGCTTCCTGTCACAATTTTCTCCTAGTGTAAGTAATGTTGATTAAACAGCCATTGATGATTTCTCTAACATGATGATGACAAAGTGATGATTTTTCTATGAAACTGCACATTTTTGTTTTTTTTGAGACAGAGACTCACTATGTTGCCCTGAGTAGAGTGCCGTGGCATTACAGCTCACAGCAACATCAAACTCTTGGGCTTAAGTGATTCTCTTGCCTCAACCTCCCGAGGAGCTGCAACTACAGGTGCCCGCCACAACACCCAGCTATTTTTTGTTGCAGTTGCCATCATTGTTTTAGCTGGCCCGGATTGTGTTTGAATCCGCCAACTTCGATGTATGTGGCTGGCTCCATCACCACTGTGCTATGGGCGCCGAATCTACTCAACTACACGTTTTACTGGTTAACCATCAGCATCCTACTATAAGTAAGAGTCCTTCCTTTCTTCCTTCCTTGCTTGCCATAAATTTTTATTTTTAATGGATTATAATTAATTATTTTAATTAATTATTTTTGTGTTCAAATTGTCCATGTTAGGCCAGTGAATTAGGGTCCCTTCCGTTGGGTCCTGTGTCCTTATGACAGAGTCATCATTTTTTAAAAAAATTCTTTATGTTCTGGCATAAAAATATATTCTAAGCTCATCTTGTATCCTTACTTCCTCAGGCCTGGAATTAGCCATTTCTCCAAGATGAACTGGTTGCTTTTGGTAGGGAATGGTATGCTTGTATTTACACATACGTAAGTATACTTACATGCAGATAATACATGAAGTACATGCATACATATACATGTGAGCTTGCATGTACCCATATGTATACATGTGAGCTTGTATGGACACATATGTATACATGTGAGCTTGCATGGACACATACATACTTACACATGTGGCACTTTAATTCCAGTCCATCCCCACAGGGTTCTTTCTTGCCTTCCCCTTTTCTATCCTTGGGTGTTCCCTCTTGCACACTGAGAATCCTGGCTTCCATAAACATCCATGCATATGCTCAGTCCTATGATGCATCTAAAGTAGTACCAGAATTGCTTTGCCCACATCGCTGTAATAAATAAACAAACATATTTAAAAGGTTTTAGAATTTTTTTCAATTCTCCTCTGAACCCTTTCTCCTTCACAACCTCCCAAGACTGAGAGTGTGTGATCAACTACTGTTTTCAGTGGAATACTCTTTTCAGTGGTTATGTGGACTGGGTCTTTCTTTTTTAATTTTTTTCTGTGGATACAGTATTTATTTGAAATATGATTAAGATCATTTTCTTCAATTTCATTTTCATTTTAGGGTTTCTTGACTTCCTATTCTTAGTGTTTTAATTTTATTTTTTGAATATGTAAGCTACTCACATGCTTGAAAGTCAAAACTGTATAAAAGGCCATATTCACAGAAATGCCACTCCTTGCTATATCCCTTCCATCCCGTTCCACCACTCTTTGTAGGTAATTAATTTTATTGTTTCCTAGGTTATCCTATAATGACAAGATCTACTTGTCTTTTATTTTTCTTTTTTTATGCAAAAGATGGCATATTATATATATTCATTTTCACCCAAAATTTTTTACTCTCTATCTTTTTGATCTCTCCTTATTGGTCCTTACAGACTTCCTCTTACTGTTTATAGCTGCATGGTACTCCACTGCGTAAATGTAACACGATTAGTGAATCCAACTAATCTCCTGTGTTTGAACTTTTTGATAATTTTCAGTATTTTGCAATTATTAATGATGCTACAGTAAATAAGCTTATGTGTATGAATTTTCATTTTGCTGGACTATTTTGGGTATAAGTACAATTCCTGGTTGCATGTGTAGTTTTATGGTATTGCCAAATTCCCTTCCATAGAAATTTGTGCCAATCTGCATTCCCATCAACAGCGCAGAAGAGCAGAGTGCCTGTTCCCCATAATCTTGTATCAGCAACTTTTGCATTTCCAACAGACTGGTGGATTAGAAGGGATATTTCAGAGTGTTTATAACTTGCGTTTCTCTTATTAGAGATGAAGTTCGACGTCTCTTCATGTGTTTCCAGGCCATTTACATATTGCTTTTTGTAAACTGCATTTTCACATCTTTGCCTTTGTTTCTTATAGGACTTTTAATATTTTGATCCTAGATTTTACAAGTTTTTTTTTTTTATACATTAGTGACATGGAGCCTTTTATTTGCAATCTATGTGATGAATATTTTCTTTCATTTTTTCATTAAAAATTTACGTATGATGTAGTTATGCAAGAGGAACATTCTAAAAAATTGTTTTAATACAAATAAATACATTAATATTTTATTTTATTGCATTCAGATTTTTTTTGTCAGAGTTAGTCTTTTACTATATATCCAGGTTATAGGAGAATTCATCTATGTTTCTGCTAGTGTATTTACTTGTTATAATATTTACATTTCTGATTTGTTAAAGTTTACTCTTACAGATGGGTTGAAGAATGGAACTACTTTTATCTTTTCCAAATAAAAATTTCTTGTATTTTACCTTTTCCTTGACATTTTATTCCACTTATTGGATCTTTCTATGTGCCAGTACAGTTCTGTTTTTATTGTAGAGAATTTGTATTATGTTTAATATCTGGTATGGCTGGTATCCCCTGTCCACTCTCTCCCCGTTCTTCCTTTCTAATATTTTCCTAATATTCTTGTTTGTTGTTTGCTGATTTATCTGTCTCCATATTAAAGCCCTTTAGAATGTTTATTGGGGTTGCATTGTGTTTACAAATTAATTTAGAGCAGTGGTTCTCAACCTGTGGGTCGTGACCCCTTTGGGGATCAAATGACCCTTTCCGCTTTCACAGGGGTCACCTAAGACCATCGGAAAACACATATTTCCGATGGTCTTAGGAACTGCGACACTGCTCCTCATGTGTGGGGGTCACCACAACATAAGGAACTGTATTAAAGTGTCACTACATTAGGAACGTTGAGAACCACTGACTTAGAGGAAACCAATCTTGGTAGCACTGAAGCATCGACATCAAGAACTAGGATGTCCCCATTTGTTCCAGTGCCTTGTTGTGTTTCCACAGAGTCCTCATTTTCCCCTTTTATGTCTTTTCCTTTTTCTGCCTCATCTCCAAGGGGACTACCTCTTTTCTTTAGATTCAGTTCTCCTCCATGAGTGATGCTCTTCATAGCCCTTCTGGTCTCACCCACTTTCCAGTGACCTTCCCATGGCAGGACTGAGCATCACCAACTCCTCCGATATCTATTATTTCAGTTCCCCCTTCTAGGGGTGTGTTTCTTGAGGTCCTCAGCTCCCTCTTCTTCCTTTTGTAGCTTTTTCCTGCCTCCTCTCCTTGCTGTCTGCATCCACAGGCTCTTAGTGGTCAGCAGCAAGAGATCTATTGGAAGCAGTTGCATTTCCCTCTTTACTTTCTATTAATTTTGAAACAGTTTGAACATTGCAGTGTTCTCTGTCACCTGGTCATGCTGAAAGTCTGAGTCTTGTGTGGTTTTATTCGTCTTCCTTATAGATTTATTGGCTGTTTTGAGAGGAGAATCGAGGTTCAGAATTATCCCAGTCTTGTTCCCCAAATCCTGAAGGCCATTATTTTATCAAGCTTGATTTCCAGGTAAATCTAGAGATGGGTTTCAAATCAAACATGGTCTTTGTTCTCCATTAGAGAAAGATTTGTGCATGATGATGGGTCACAGTATAAAGAGAAGGCACCATTTCATCTGGCAAGGAAATTGTGCACCCCTAGAAAAAGAGGCTGGTTGAAGGAAATTTTAAGGGCAGAATTGGGGGGTCCACTAATCCATATTCAGATGAAAAACAGGTGTAGAGGGAACTGAAAAATTTTCATAGCAAAAAGCTATGAAATGATTGACTTGGTGGAAATCTTGACTGGCTTATGTAGTTGCAATTCCTACGGCTTTGTCCCACTATAACACAATAATTTGGGCACCTAAGTCAGGTTGTGTTGAAGTGACTGTGATAGTCACAAATAGATGGAACAGAAACACTACAGAGACTTCTTTCCCCCACCCCATGCTGCTGTAGTTGATGATAAAGAGTATCTGACTTATGAACTTGAGTATGCTGTCCCCTATGTGACCTATGTGAAGACTGCTGGAATAGCACAATAATATGTAGCCTATTTACAGCAGCCTCTAAAAGCTCAAGTTTTTAAGTAGGAAATGACTTTGTTTTTCTTCCACTTATATTTTCAGTCTAGGGTGTGTTCCCCTCCCAGGATCACCAAAGACATTTCAGGCTGGTTTCTAGTTCTCCTGATGTCCTGGCTTATTTTGGAAGAGGAGACCTGCTAACAGTTATTAACAGCCTACTTAGAGTGACAGCTACACTCTCATGCCCAGTCAAGCTACTCTGCTTCTCCACTCTAGGCCATGTTACTTTTCCCCAGCAACTCCAGGGAAGAGGTGGGGGCCAAACAGATTGGAGGAAAAAGGACACGTCTTCTGTGTATAATGCTGTTGTAGTAATCCACCTGTCTTCTCTGTGTGTGGCTGGTCTCCAAAGCTGGAACTCCCTTGGGAGAGTCTCTGTGTGTTGTCTGGAGGCCCCACAGGGGCCTTTGCAAATAAATCAACAGTGTCTTGGCCCCTTTGCAATTCTCCACCTGCTTTTGCTTCCCATGGAATTTCCCCAGCCTCCTGGCAATGACACCCAGCCCTCCAGAAGACTGCCCCATTGGATGTATGTGTTCAAACTGTGAGGTCCAACCACCTTCCCCCAAGGTTCCCATCATCCAGGGGAAGGTCAGGTGGCAGGATCTGCTTACATATGCCCCGAACTACTGGGCATGCACACACTTGGCTCTCCTGCACACTCTGCTCAGCATGTGGTGTGGGGGTTGCCCTGGAGAGCAAGGGGACAATCTCACCCTTTTAAAGTGTCTCTGGTTTCTTGTGGTAGCCCCCCTTTCTTGAGCTTGAGAGGGTGGGCACGCATCCTATATCCCTCCCACATGATGAAAGAACCCACAATTTCTTATTGGCTGAAAGATCTTGTGTTGTTGCATCCTCTTTAATGAACTTGTTAATTCACATATGCACATGCAAATATCTACACACATGTGTATATGTGCTTGACACATATACATACAAGTTGCATTTTGTACACAAATTTCATGTGTCTTGCTAGACTCACCCTTTGGTTGCTAAACTGGTTCTTACATCTTTTAGAAAGTCCTGAAGTGCTTTACTTCAGAACATGAGGGCTTTTCTTCTGTTCTTAGGTTGAAGCTTTAGCCAAAACCCTGAACCTATAGGAAGGGTGTCGACTGTATTCTATTACAAACTCATTCTATTATTTCTGATCATCTCTTACATATCAATCCCTACTCCACATATTTGAATTTATTGCATCTAATTTTCACATTGCTATCCACAGATATTTTAATTTACCTCCTTTTCCAGAGTGGAGTGTTGGGGGTCAGTAAGGCAAAAATACCTTGCTAAAGATTACACATCAGGACCATGGGGTAGAGGGCAACTCTGCATGTGTTGGTAATTCTGATTACAAAGACTGTGTTCTGTGCTTCATCAGAGCATCAGATGGCTAGGCACATCACATGTATCTGTTAAGTTAAAACAGACTTGGTTCTCCCAAAAGCACTGATTAAAAAGTTCAATGTCCTATGGAATATTATGCATCCACGAAAAAGATGGAGACTTTAAATCTTTTGTATTAACCTGGACTGAGTTGGAACACATTCTTCTTAGCAAAGCATCACAAGATTGGAGAAGCAAGAATCCAATGTACTCAATTCTAATATGAAGGTAATAGATGGTCTAATATAAGGCTCTTATCAACAGTATCTTTTCAGCTATGTTCCTTTTAGTAGCTCCCTCCTTGGAGATGCAAGAAAAGAGGGCGTTTATTCTATGTTGGAGAATCCCGTGTCTCACAGCGGCAATCGTGTGTGCCATCGATGAAGCTAGAGTCACCAACATGATGAGGAATAACATGAGAAGAGTCCTGGGAATCAAAACTGAAACCGAGAGCTCCCCCAGTCAAGTGGCCAGCTGATGCCCTTGCTGCAGCCAGCCCCCTGCACCTTCCTGGCTGCGCGTTTCTGTGTCAAACCACTCCCTCCAAGCACACCCGGAGATCACTTGCTGTCAGCCATTCCAGCCCACATGTGACGATAAAACCAGGGCTGCTAAGTCAGGAACACTGCTGCTTCCCGGTGTTGCTTAGTGTAAACGTCGTGTTATGTTTCCACGTGCAGAGGAGGCAGTGGTGAGGGCCACGAACCCGGCCTGAAGGCAGGAGCAGCGGCTACAGACCTGAGGCCCCTCGAGAGGCCTCACTAGGGCCGGGAGGGAGCCCGGCATATAGGTGGGACCTGGCGGGGGCTCTGGCACCGAGGGTGGGAGGTTCTGGCTCGCCCCCCTCCCCCGGTGGGTGAGCCCGGTAGGCCAGGCCGGGCGCGTGGAGAAGGCGCGGGCGTTGGCTTTCACTGGTCCCAGCCGTTAGCTGGGCGCGGCCTCCGAGCAGGCCAGTGGACACCAGGCTCTCTCGTAGGCCGACCCTGTCCAGGAACAGCAGGAGAGGTTAGGTCTGCTGTGAGAAGCCAAAGACGCCAACTAAACCATGGCGCCTAAGCCGGCCGGGCCCGCGGCCGCAGCTGGGGCCAAGCCCGCAGCCAAGCCCAAAGGCAAGGATCCCAAGACGATACCGCAGCCCAAGGATCAGGTGGGCACAAGGACGGGATGTCGCCGCTATCGGTGGGAAATCCAGGACAGCAATAAACAGTTCTGGACAAAGGGACACGCCGAGGTCAAGATGCTGAGTTTGTGCTGCCTGTTAGGGACGACCGGACTGTTCTACTCCATCCCGGTGCACCCCGTCTTGCGCGTCATCATCATGATGGAGATAACCGTCTTCTCCTTCTTCTTCCTCCTCTACACCTTTGCCATCCACAGATACACCTCCTTCATCCTGTGGCCCATTACCGACCTCCTCAATGACCTCATCACCTGCGGGTTCCTTATAGGAGCCGTGGTCTACGGTGTGAGAACCCGGGCAACGCTGCCAACCTTATACCTGATAGGTCTGGTCCTTATGGTTGCAGCTGGATTTTTCGCTCTAATTGATGTAGCTTTGCAAAGAAAGTACTTCGTAGGAACGACAGTCAAAAAGGACGCGGGGGATGCACCAAAGGGGAAGGAAGCTGAACCAGCTAAGAAAGCCTAAAGGAGACGCCTGTTGTCAGGAACGGCAAGCCACCGCCTTCCCTGTCTCCTTTCTAAAATGGTTGCTTGGAGAAGAAATTTCTCTTTAAATGGGTTTAAAACTTAAAAGAAAAAAGTTCAGTTGGGACATTGTGTTATCATGAATGCTGATGGGGATAACACTATATTCCTTGGAAATGTGGAGATGTCTAGATCCCATTTGCAGATGCAATACAAAGCAAAGACTCTAAATAACAGAGCCAGAGAAGGAAAGCAGTCAACCTGTCACTGGGGAGTTTGTCAAATTTCTGGTGTCTCAGTGGATGTTGATTTTTTTTGTTGTTTGCTTTTTTACAAAAAGCTCAGTGTGCACATGAGGAAGATACGGTAGGAGGCATTTGGTGAGTGCTGTAGGCCAGGCTTCCCGTTAGGAGAGAACAAATGTTTCAGTGGGTAGGTCTGGCATTCAAAGAACAGAATCAGCCACCGTCACTGCTGCTCTATATTGATAAGAAAATATACCTATATGGGCTCTACAGGAAATAATTTTAAAGATATTTATATTTGTAAATGGAGGTACAAACGGAATTCTGCTTGTTAAGATTCTTAATCATTCCACCATTTGTGGCTATAAGGTGCATTTGGACGTTAGCTGAAATAGACATTTGAGCAAACACCACTGACCAGAAAGATCATAAATGATAAATTTCCCCTGATATTTTAACTCCCTTTTCTCTCCTGACTGTACCATGTGCATTCATCCTCACTGACCTTCCAACACATTCCAGCTTTCATGAGCTTTGGACTTCAGTTATTAACCTGCAAAAGAAATGGAGCAAAAGAACAAAAATCTATCTCTGAGAAATACAGCTGTGCTAGCAACGAGCACCACACGTGAAGTATGTCTCTTATTCCACTTCTCCCCATCACATTTAAGCAAATAAATCCCAACTCTCTATGGAACAATTTTGGTGTTAGCAGAAAGTCATTCAAAACAGTGTGTGGGGTGGGAGGTACATAATTATGATCAGCAGAGGAAGAGTTTGCAAAAGCTGTGGCCGAAATGATTTAGTTGGGAGAAAGCTTTGCCAGAAGCCCAGAAAAGCCTTTTGTTTCTCCCTAAATTGCAAAGCATTTATTCTATTCTATAGTGATTTACATGATAATTCTGTAAAACTACTTCTGTCTAAGATTATTCTCTGTTTATCCTCCTCTGTAATGATATGTTAGGATTCATACACTTATTTATTCATTTATTCAACAGAATAAGGCACAGATACTGCTTGAGTGAGCCACATAAGGGAGGTCATAATATTCCAATTTACTGTCTGGAGTGAGAGGGGGCAGCAAAAATGACCCTCACCAGGGTGGGCAATATATTCCAGTCTGTGGGGTCATGGGAATCTCCCTGGACTAAGTGAATTCTGGGCTGAGTCTTAAAGGAGGAATGGGCATTATTGTGGTGGGGGAGGGAGAGATGTCCTGGTAGAATTGAATGGCACAACAAGGACCAAGGGCATGACCAAGGGCACACAGGATAGAAAATGACAGTGTAAGGAATGCAGGAAAGAGGGTGGGTGTGTTAGAGTTCTCCAGAGATCCATAGGGTAGATGATGGTCAATAGAGATAGAGACATGTAAAGATACTGATATACACATAGACAGAGGTAGAGACATTTGTTTATTTTAAGGAATTTATTCATATCTTGTGGGGGCTGGAAAATCCAGAATCCATTGGAAAAGACAGAATCCTGGAAATTCATATAGTATTCAGTGTTGTAGTCTTAAGTCTGAATTTCACATGGCAGGCCAGGCAGGGTGCAATCTCAGGCAGGATTTTAATTGTGCTGTTTTGAAGCCAAATTCCTTTTTCTTTCACATGTATGTACATAGATGTCTCAATTTTTGCTCTGTTAACAGTTGGACACCAGTGGAAGATCAGGGACTGACCCCATCAGTGGTTTTCCCATGTTCATTTGTCTGGATTAACCAGATGTATGAAAACTGCTTCCATGGAGTCAGTTTCTGACTATCTCCCTCTTTGGGTATGCATCTGTCAACCAGTTGGACAAAACCCAACTACATGATGGAGGGTGATCTGCTTCACTCAATGTCTGCTAATTTAAATGTTAATTAAATCTCAAGATTACATTCATAGCCACATCTATAAACAACTGAGCACCATACCCTCCTCAAACTAGCACATCAAATTAGCCATCATGGGGGGAAGAAGTGGTAGAACAGAAGAATCAGGTCTGGAGCTGATGAATTTGGTCTGCTAATGAACCGCCATTGCCCTGCAGATCTGGTATATAAACACAGAAGTCTCAAATGACCAGAAAGGCAAGATAAATTAGTGAATTGAGACTTGCTCATATTGCTTATATATTTTTTATGCTTAATTTACGTATTAGATAACATTTCCCTTTTACAAAAATGTTCTCCCAATTTCTTTTGTTGTTTGGTAAAAACATAAAATATGAGATCTACTCTCTTAACCAATTTTTTTTCTTTTATTAAATCATACCTGTGTACATTAATGCAATCATGGGGTACAAAGTGCTGGTTTCATATACAATCTGACATAGTTTCCTCAAACTGGTTAACATAGCCTTCATGGCATTTTCTTAGTTATTTTGTTAAGACATTTATATTCTACATTTCACCTGTACCCGTCTAAGATGCACCTTAGGTGTGATCCCACCGATTACCCTCCCACCACCCGTCCTTCCCCCGCCCCTCGTCTCCCGTTCCCCTTTCCCCATATTCTTGTACTATAATTGTATTATAGCCTTCATATCAAAGCTATAGATTAGTTTCACATTAGGGCTGAGTACATTGGATACTTTTTCTTCCATTCTTGAGATACTTTGCTAAGAATAATGTGTTCCAGCTCCGTCCATGTAAACATGAAAGAGGTAAAGTCTCCATCTTTCTTTAAGACTGTGTAATATTCCATGGTGTATATACCACATTTTATTAATCCATTCGTGGGTCAATGGGCACTTGGGCTTCTTCCAAGACTTAGCGATTATGAATTGTGCTGCAATAAACATTCTGATACTAATATCATTGTTATAATGTGATTTTTGGTCTTCTAGATATATACCTAGTAGAGGAATTATAGGATCAAATAGCAGATCTATTTTTAGATCTCTAAGTATTCTCCAAATATCTTTCCAAAAAGAACTTATTAGTTTGCATTCCCACCAGCAATGTAGAAGTGTTCCCTTTTCTCCACATCCACGCCAACATCTCTGGTTTTGTGATTCTGTGATGTGAGCTAATCTTGCTGGGGTTAGATGATATCTCAAAGTAGTTTTGATTTGCATTTCTCTGATGATTAAGGATGGTGAGCATTTTTTCAAGTGTCTGTAGGCTGTGCACCTGTCTTCTTCAGAGAAGTTTCTCTTCAGGTCCCTTGCCCACCCTGAGATGGGATCACTTGTTCTTTACTTGCTAATATGTTTGAGTTCTCTGTGGATTCTGGTTATTAAACCTTTGTTGGAGGCATAACCCACAAATATCTTCTCCCATTCTGAGGGCTGTCTGCTTGCTTTACTAACTGTGTTCTTGGCTATGCTGAAGCTTTTTAGTTTGATCAGGTCCCAGTAGTTTATTTTTGTAGTGAAGTAGTAGTGAAGCAACTGCTTCAATTGCCTGGGGAGTTCTCCTTATAAAATATTCACCCAGGCCGATTTCTTCAAGAGTTTTCCCTGCACTTTGTTCTAGTATTTTTATAGTTTCATGTCTTAAGTTTAAATCTTTAATCCAGTGGGAGTCTATCTTAGTTAATGGTGAAAGGTGTGGGTCCAGTTTTAGTCTTTTTTTTTTTTTTTTGTGCTTTTTGGCCAGGGCTGGGTTTGAACCCACCACCTCTGGCATATGGGGCCGGCACCTACTCCTTTGAGCCACAGGTGCCACCCGGTCCAGTTTTAGTCTTCTACAGGTCGTCTGCCAGTTCACCCAGCACCATTTGTTAAATAGAGAATTTTTTCCCCACTGAATGTTTTTAATTGCCTTGTCAAAGATCAAATAACTGTAGGTAGCTGGATTTGTCTCTTGGTTCTCTATTCTGTTTCATGCATCTATCTCTCTGTTTTTATGCCAGTCTCTTAACCAATATTTAAGTTTGCTGGATAGTATTGCTACCTATAAGCACAGTGCCATATAGTGTGTCTCCAGAACTTGTTCACATGGTGCAACTAAACCTATTTCCATTGAAAAACTCTCCACCTCTACCTCCCCCTAGCCTTGGAAAACCATAATTCCAATCTGTGCATAAATGAGTTTGATGGCGTTAGATACCTCACATAAATGGAATCATGCAGTATTTGTCCTTCTGTGACTGACTGGCTCATTTTATGTAGCTTAATGCCCTCAAGGTTCATCCATATTATAACATATTACAGGAGGGGCTGAACAAGATGGCAGACCAGAAGGATCATTCAGCTGAGCTCTCTTAGAACAACTGGGGAAAAATAGAATATCCAGCCATACCTGGCTTGGGGGCCTTGGCCAGAGTCATAGCTCAGGCAGCACAGTGAGGAGTTGGTGAGTTGGATACAGCATATGATACAGAGTGGTGGAAATCTGATGAATTATGCAAGTCGTTGCAACTGACTGGAATCAGCTGGTGCCCCCACAAAGAACTGAGATGGTAAGATGCCTTTCTGGAGTTTTCAGTTGTTGGGGGAAGCTGCATATTGAGTGGGAAGCTTGGAAGCGAGGGTAGAGTCAAACAGTATATAGCAACCATATTTGAATACCAGTTGGAGTGGATTTGCCTTAGGTTTGGTGGCTGGTGAGGCAGCCATACTGGAAAAGTCTCAGCAGCCAAGGGGTGCCATTGTGGGAAAGTTGAGAGACATTCTTATCAGGGGCCTAAAGCATGGACATCTCAATTATGTCTGCCAGGATTAGAACTCCAGTCTTGGGAGAGGCCAAGGGACTACTGTACCTATGGGAACTGGAGTCAGGGGGCACTATGAAACCTGCCTCTGAAGGCTTCTTGTGAGCTTAAGATCCCAACCTGGCAAGGTCTGAATGTTGAGGAAACAATCAGGTTGATCACCAAAGGCAAGTAAGTTTGGAATAAAGATCATAGAGGTTGCTAGGTGTGTTGTCTCTGAAAAAAACCACTGTGCCCCCTGGTGTGCTGTTGACATATTGCAGCATACTGTCATCAAGATCAAGGACTTCTGAGAAGTAAAAAGGAGGACAAGGAGGTGTACAAGAAGAAAGAATACATGAGGAGGGACCAACAGAAAAATTCAGGCAACTTGAAAACCAAAACAGAAGAACTCCCACAAGGGACCATGAGGCAGTTACTGCAGAAGACTCCACCTATAAAGAATTACTGAAATTGACAGAAAGGGAATTTAAAATATGGATGATAAAGACAATAAAAGGAATGGATGAGAAATTGTAAAGACAGAACTAAAAGTCAGATGAGAGATATGTACAATATAGAAAGGATATGGCAGAACTTAAGGAAATGAAGTAAATAATCAAGGAATGTAAAGATGCAGTAGAAAGTATCAAAAATAGGTTAGACCATGGAGAAGAAAGAACCTCAGAGCTAGAGCATAAAGTATTTATTTATTTATTTATTTTGAGATAGAGTCTCACTTTGGTGTCCTTGATAGAGTGCTGTTGGCATCATAGCTCACAGCAAACTCCAATCCAGTGATTCTCTTGGCTCAGCCTCCCAAGTAGCTGGGACTACAGGCTCCTGCCACAATGCCCAGCTATTTTTAGAGATAAGGTCTCACTCTGGCTCTGGTCTCGAACCTGTGAGCTCAGGTGAGAGTATAAAGTTCTTGAGTTAACCCAGGTAGTTAAAGAGGCAGAAGAGAAGAGGGAAAGCAGAACAGGCATTTAGAGAACTATGATACCCCATGAAGCATTAAACATATAATTAATAGGGATTCCTGAAGAGGAAGAAGATTGTCCCAAAGAAATAGAAGCCCTAGTGGAGACTGTCATAAATGAAAACTTCCCACATTTTGCTAAAGACCTCAACATACTCCTCTCACATGGATATTGTACCCCAGGTCATCTCAACTCAGAGCCTGTCCAAGACACATTGTAATGACCTGTCTAAAGTCAAGATGGAATAAAAAATTCAGCAAGCAGCCAGGAGTAAGCACCAACTGACCTTCAGAGGCAGAGACTTTAGGATGATAGCAGACTTTTCAACCGAAACCTTCCAACCCAGAAAAGCATGGTCATCCACTTTCAACATTCTTAAACAAAACAATTTTCAGCCCAGAATTCTGCATCCTGCCAAACTAAGCTTCAAAGTTGATGGAGAAATCAAATCTTTTGCAGATTTACACGCACCGAGGAAATTAGCCACAATAAGATCAGCTCTATAGGAAATACCTATTTTCAACACTGACCACCACAATGGACTGCCAGAAAAGTAAATACCAGAAGCTAAAGGTCAAAGCTTAGCTTCCACAATGGTACAAAGGATAAAACTACACAATGGACTTTCAGAAAATAAGATGAAGGGAATTCCACCACACTTATCAATTCTCTCAATAAAAGTCAATGGACTGAATTCACCATGGAACAGGCATAGGCTGGTTGATTGGATGAAAAAGCACAAACCGTCCATATGCTGTCTCCAGGAGACACACTTAGCCTGGAAGGACAAATCAAGACTCAGGGTTAAAGGATGTAAAACAAAATTCTAAGTAAATGGAAATCAGAAGAAAGGAGGGGTTGCAATCTTATTTTCAGGTACAAGCAGTTTAAAGCAACTAAAGTTAAGAAAGACAAAGATGGACAGTATCCTGGTCAAAGGAACAATACAACAAAAAGACATTTCAATTTTAAATATTTATGTACCCAACGTAAATGCTCCCAGATTTATGTAACAGACCTTGAGGGGTCTGAGCAATATGATATCCCATAACACCATAATTGCTGGGGGGTTTAACATGCCTCTGACAGAACTGGACAGATCTTCTAAACAGAAACTAAACAAAGATACAAAGGACTTAAATGTGACTATAGAACATATGGGATTAATAGACATATACAGAACACACCATCCCAAAGCTAAGGAATATACATGTTCCTCTCAGCCCATGAGAGTATAGTACATGTAAGTACTCCAAAATCGATCACATCCTAGAATACAAGTCAAACCTTATAAAAATTAAAACAATAGAAATTATACCTTATATCTTCTCAGACCACATTGCAATAAAGGTGGAACTCAGCTCCAACACAAATGTTCATTCCCCACACAAAGACTTGGAAATTAAACAACCTTATGCTGAATGATAGTTGAGTTCAGGAAGAGTTAAAAGAAGAAATTATTAAATTCCTCAAACATAACAACAATGAAGACACAAGCTACCAAAACCTATGGAATATAGCAAAAGCAGTCTTAAGAGGGAAATTTATATCATTAGATGCCTACATTCAAAAAACAGAGAGCACAACAATAAACTCATGAACCATCTTGTGGAATTGGAAAAAAAAGAACAATCTAATACCAAACCCAGAAGAAGAAAGGAAATAAACAAAATTAATCAGAGATTAATGAAATTGAAAACAAAAGAATCATTCAGAAAATTGATGAAACAAAAAGTTGGTTTTTAAAAATATATATAAATTGATAAACCTATGGCCAGATTAACTGGAAACAGAAAAATCTCTAATAATGTCTATTAGTAACAATAAAGGAGAAATAACAACAGATGCCACAGAGATACAGGAGATCATCTCTGAATACTACCAGAAACTCTATGCTCAGAAATTTGACAATGTGGAGGAAATGGATCAACACCTGGAATCACACCCTCTCCCTACACTTAAGCAAGAAGAAATAGATCTCTTGAACACACTGATTTCAAGAACTGAGATTGAAGAAAAAATAAAAAAATCTAAGAAATATGCCCTAGTCCAGATGACTTCACACCAGAATTCTATCAAATCTTGAAAGAAGGGATTATACCCTTACTGCAGAAACCATTCCAAAAAATTGAGAAGGAAGGAATTTTCCTCAAACACATTCTATGAAGCAAACATCACCCTGATACTAAAAACCAGGAAAAGACCCAACTAAAAAGAAGAATTTCAGACCAATTTCACTAATGAAGATAGATGCAAAAATTCTCAGTAAAATCTTAGTAAATAGATTACAGCTACACATTAAAAAAAAATCATTCATCATGATCAAGTAGGTTTCATCCCAGGGATGCAAGGCTGGTTAACATATGCAAGTTCATAAATGTAATTCACCATATCAACAGAAGCAAAAACAAAGAATTTAGCATCCTTTTCAAATTAGAACACTTAAGAATTTAGGCATAGGTAGCATATTTTTAATCTGATTGAAGCCATCTACAATGAATGCACAACTAATATTATAATGAACAGAGTAAAACTGAAAGCTCTTCCACTTAGAACTGGAACCAGACAAGTTTGTCCTCTATTGCCACTACTATTCAACATAATGTTGGAAGTTCTAGCCAATACAATCAGGCAAGAGAAGGAAATAAAGGGCATCCAAAATGGGTACAGAAGAGGTCAAACCCTCGCTCTTTGACAAAAATAGAGAATCCCAAAGACTCAATCGCAAGACTCCTGAATGTGATTTAAAAATACAGCAATGTCTCAGGATATAAAATCAATGTCCACATGTCAGTAGTCTTTGTATATGCCAATAACAGCCAAGATGAGAAGCTAATCAAGGATACAATTCACTTCACAGTAGCTTCAAAAAAAAAAAAAAAAGAAAGAAAGAAAAAGAAGTACCTAGGAATATACCTAACAAAAGAAGTGAATGATGTCTACAAAGAAAAGAAATAGCAGAAGATATTAAGAAATGGAAGAATATACCATGCTCATAGTTGGGAAGAATCAACATAGTGAAAATGTCTATACTACCCAAAGCAATCTACAGATTCAATGCAATCCCCATTAACATACCATCATCATAATTTCAAGATTTAGGAAAAAATTCTTTGTACAGAAGAAGCCCTGTATTGCCAAGGTAATTCTTGGTAATAAAAACAAAGCCAGGGGTATAACTGTACGAGATGTTTGGCTATACTAAAAGGCCATAGTAATCAAACAGCATGGTATTGAAAAATAGAGACACTGACATTTGGAACCACATAGAAAACCATGAGATAAAAGACTGACATTTTATAGCCACCTGATTCTTGATAAACCAAACAAGAACGTACATTGGAGAAAAGACTCCCTATTCAATAAATGGTGCTGGGAGAACTGGATGACCACATGTCTGGATGACTGAAACTAGATGCCCACCTCTCATCACTTACAAAAATGGATTCAAGATGGATGAAAGATTTAAATCTAAGGCATTAAACGATAAAAATCATTGAAGAAAGTGTGGGGAAATACTTGAAGATATTGGCCTGGGGAAAGATTTTATAAAGTGGACTTCCATGGCAATTTCAACAACAGAAATAAACAAATGGCACTTAATTAAAGTGAAAAGCTTCTGTACAGCTAAGGAAACAACAACCAAAGCAAACACAACTTTCAGAATGGGAAAAGATATTTGCATATTATGAATCAGACAAAAGCTTGATAACTAGGATCTATAGAGAACTTAAATTATTCAACAAAAAAAGAGCCAACAATCTCATATATAACTGGGCAAGGGAGATGAATAGAACCTTCTCTAAAGAAGACAGACAAATGGTTAACAAACATTTGAAAAAATTCTCATCATCCCTAATTATCAGAGAAATGCAAATTAAAACTACCCAGAGATATCAGCCAACCCGAGTGAGAAGGCCCACATCACAGAGTCTCAAAGCTGCAGATGTTGGTGTGGATCTGGGGAGAAGGGAGCACTTTTACACTGCTGGTGGGACTTAAAAGTATTACAACCTTTTTTGGAAGGATGTATGGAGAATCCTCAAAGAACTCAAATTAGACCTCCCATTTGATCCTGCAATCCCATCACTAGGCATCTACCCAGATGAAAAAAAAAAAAAAACATTTTAAAATACAGACTTTTGCACTACACTGTTTATCATAGCTCAATTTCAATTTACAATCTCCAAAATGTAGAAACAGCCTAAATTCCCACCCACCAGCAATGGATTAACAAGATGTGGTGTATATACATATATATATATATATATACACACACATACATACTGTGGAATACTTTTTAGCCACTGAAAAAGATGGAGACTTTCCATCTTTTGTATTAACCTGGATGAGGTGGAACATATTCTTCTTAGTAAAGCATCACAAAAATGGAGAAGCAAGAATCCAATGTACTAAATTCTAATATGAGAGCAGTAGATGAGCTACTATAAGGGAGTGAGTAGTGGTATGAGCAAGTGGGGAGAGGGACGGTGGGGTCACAGTGTAAGGCACACCTTTTCAGGGCAGGACAAAATTATGAGAGGGACTTTACCTAACAAGTAAAGCAATCAGTGTAACCTAGTTCTTTGTGCCCTCAATGAATCTCAAACAATAAACAAATAAAACTGAATTACAGGATTTAGTTCTTTGTAGGGCTGAATTATATTCTATTGAATGGACATACTACATTTTATTTATTGGCTCATCTGTCAGTGGATGTCTAGGTTGTTTCTACCTCTTATCTGTTGTGAATGATGCTGCAATGAACACGGCAGTACAGACATATCTTCAAGATCTTGATTTCAATTATTTTGTATAATAGAATGACTATATACAATATCCAATGACTCATCTCTAGCCAATGGGTAAGTATAGTACAGATATTTCTGGAAAGGATTTTCTATGCTGATGAAGGAAAGAGCTGAAGTATAAAGGAACTCTAATTTCCCTCACTTCTAGAACTTTCCTGCTTTTGAATATAACCCCCCTGGGAACATGATGCCTAGTGCTGTGGCAGCTGTTTTGTGATGATGAGGGGACACATCATGCTTGATGTAGCTGAGTGGGAAAATGGACCAAGCCTGGGTGGTTGGTGACACTGCCAAGTCCCCAATGAATCCTCGAACTTTATGTTACATAATCGATAAATGTCTTAAGAGATTAAGTCACTGCAGGCTGGGCATTGTGTGACTTGCTGCTGAAAGCTTTCCTAATATATAGAGAAAGGTACAGATTACAAGCTCAGATTAAATGGTTTAATACTGGCTGAAATGAAAACTGTAAAATAAAGTGCAGATTCAGGTCTGCGTCAGTTCTGTTGAATTCAGTCTGCATTGTGAGATGTTCAGGTAAAAATCCCAAAATACAACAATGACAATAAACCCCCCTAATAAGCCATGGTTAAAGGCGATGCCCACACTTAGCCTGTCCTTGTCTTCCCAAAATCTAACATGATGTTTGAACACATGTCAGGACTTTCTTTAATCATTGTGTGTGGAGGAAGTGAGCAAATGAGTGATTGGAGGGTTGGCAAGGGCCTAAACAGAGGCAGTAGTCAAGGGTTTAAAAAAAAGAACATTTGTCTCCATTGTGTGACAAATTACCAAGTATATGCCATATGACAGATGCTCATGAAGCTTATAACCAATTTATGAGAAAGTTGCACTGTGTAAAAAGTGAGGTGAAAAGCCATTGATTCGGCTCAGCGCCTGTGGCTCAACGGGCTAAGGCGCCAGCCACGTACATCTGAGCTGGCGGGTTCGAATCCAGCCCGGGCCTGCCAAACAACAATGACGGCTGCAACCTAAAAATGGCCAGGCGTTGTGGCGGGCGCCTGTAGTCCCAGCTACTTGGGAGGCGGAGGCAGGAGACTTGCTTGAGTCCAGGAATTGGAGGCTGCTGTGAGCTGTGATGCCATGGCACTCTATCCAGGGTGACAGCTTGAGGCTGTGTCTCAAAAAAAAAAACAACAAAAAAACCCAAACCATTGATTCATAATTATATTAATTATCTTTTGCCCTTTTTGTATGCATGCCTTTATATGGTAAAAAGCTCTTAAGGAAAATGGTATCTCCAGATCTGCAGAAGAAAACCACGTATGGGAGATGGAAATTCAGTGAGCAAAATCAAATCTGCTGTGTAGCACGGGACCTTAAGGATTCTTATTTGAGAACCAAAAGAAAGTGACAGTATGTCACCAGGCAGGGCCTGCCATCCACATTACATGCTCACTTGCATTTAGGCAGAGCAGCCTGAGAGCCTCAAAGCTCCACTGGTCAGTTAATTTGATTTAAAGAATATTCCATGGACCCTTCTTTTTTTCTTTTTTTTTCATCTTTGCACTTTGAAGTTTATTTCAGTTTTCCAGGCTGCCTTCAAATGATGATACACATGAGCTAGGAGCTTGCTCTGTAAAGGCAGAATGTTTATCGTTGCATCTTTTCTGTTCTTCACTTTCATCAGACAGTAGAGATAGTTTCAAATGGAGGCCCCATGAGTGAGGCCCCATGAGTGACAGTAGAGATAGTTTCAAATGGAGCTCCATTGCAACCCATGTCCAGAAGAAGCCCCAGGCAGAGAGCAGACTGTGTTTACAGGGAGAAGCTGTGAGCAAATACCCATGAGGGCCACAGGGATGATGGCGGGCGTTTTGCAGCACTGTGTAGTGATTAACCTTAGTTATGTTGCATCTCATCCCTCCCTGAGTTGTGCCATGATTCCAGGACACTACACACAGGAGGGCTGAGAGTCACACAGTGGGCATTCAGGAATCACTTAGCTCTGCCTCTGTGGTTCCTTCGGGTCTTGGGGATCTCGGCTCTCTTAAGATAACGTGGGCATGGAAAACATCTGTGAGGCCATTAAGAGTCCCGGGCAATGAGGACACACATGCCCTACCATTATCCCCTCCTGGAGTGGGTTCTGGTATCTCAGCCTGGGATTTGAGGTATATGGGGGAGACCACGGGAAACACAGGTCCTTCTTTTCTTATCTTCCTGCCCCCCCTCATTCCTTTTCCTTGGGAAGCCTTGAGGACATCCCTTTCCTGCCAAGGTTCTGGATACTTTTTCTCTACCTATAATCCTTTCTTGATTCTGAGGCAGCCACTGCTTTTAGAAATGTGAACCTCAAAGACAGTAGGATTTGTCTGTCCTTCACTCTGTCTCATCCTTTCCCTAAGATGATAGTAAGCAGAGTAACTAATAAATTTCTGCTTGCATGGGGAGATTTTGGAGAAGAGGAAAATAAGGTGAAGGAAAAAAATATAGCATAAAAAATACTATTTCCTATTTCAAAATATTGTCTTGATGTCAGGGTCTACTTTCTCCAGCCCTGCAAGGCAGGGTTCCATATTTTTTTACCACCTGGTTCTTCAGGTGCCTGCTGTGCCTGAAGCTTCCTTCCTGCCAGGACCAGGTTGTGGAACCAGCCATGATGCCCTTTGCTCTTCATCTGGTAGCACAGGATGAGCTCTGAGTATGAAATATCCTCCAAGCTCTATTCTTCTGCCTTCTTTTCCTTCTCCTTCCCTTCTCATCAACTCAAATATGCCTGGATTTATGCATTGGTACTTCTTGGGTTTCTGATGGTGTTTCTTCTTTAATGCGAAAGGTATTTTTCCCTCCAGTCTCTGCTTGGAGCATGTGTATCCCATCTAACTCTCACTGCCCCAGCCCCCACCAGTGCTTTGGGATTTGCTCAGAATATAACAGAGCATCTGGAACTATGAAAGACACAGTGACTCCAGGAATTGCTTAGAAGCCCCTGTTTACCCACCAGACAGTTCCTCCTTTTGTAACTCTTGGCCTAACGAAATCTAACCTGGGCACCAGGGTCTAGGTTGCTAGCTTTGCAGGGCAGGCCAATTCCCCTGGTCCCATATCTCTGCTTCCTCCTTTCTCCCACTGGTCAGAGGGAACATTCTTTAAGGCTGGAGTAAGGATGTTTAAATTGTTATCATAAAATGGCGCTATGTAGTAGCCAGCCCAGAATTATTAATTATGGGTTTGAGGAAGACTTAAAAGATAATACCCATATTCTGGCTCTAAATTCTGATGGAGGTCAAAACATTATATTTACTTCTAATACAACTGAGTTTGGAGGATGTGGCTTAGGTATGACAGCAAGGGATTTGCTAACTTCTTCCCTCAGATCTGGACTGAACCTCAGAAAAACCTACCCAAGTGGAATTTAATTTGTCTAGCCAAGTGGAATTGAAGCACTCACTCAGATCCCTGCCTCTCCCTGGGCCCAATAAGGTGGACTCCTTGTTCACAGGATGTCTTGGTTTTGGCAGTAAAAGTCCTCTGTCTCAGAAATCCCTCAGTCCCAGGCACCCCATCAAAGCTGGCAACTCTCGATTCCCCAGGGCTCAGGACTAAGTTGACTAAAACGGCACTTAGAATTTGACACAATCAACCAGAACGAAATTTTACTTTTAGTTCATACTATTTCTCTGAGGTCTCGTAATTTCAGTTTGGTTGTTAGGAAAGCAATATATTCATATTCACAAGAAATAATTTAAACAACAGAGGATCACGGTATAAAAATTAAAGATCATCTTCCAGTCTCATCCCCTGCAAACACACAGAACTTATAACCAGGGCGGCCACTCTCAGTAGCTTCCTGGTGTTAGTCTATTAATGCTCTGTGCATACAGAAGCCTCTTTATACACATGTATGTATATATGGAAAACAATTTTCCCAATTTTTGTATTTTTTGTTTTTTTATTATTTTTTTTTAAAATTATTTTTTATTGAGTCATAACTGTGTACAACAATTCAGTCTTGGAGTACAGTGTGCGGGCTTCCCATACAATCGGAGATATTTTTATCCACCTGATTAATATAACATTCATGATATTTTCTCGTTTACTATGTGAAAACAATTTTGATCCGTATTTAGAAGTTTTCTCCTGACCCTTCACATATGCATCACAAGTGTGATCTCACCCTTTATCATCTCTGTGTGAACCTCCAACCCTAAGCACACATGCATTTATCTACATTTTAAAAACTGACTGTGTAGTTTTCCTCTTACAGAAGAATAACATGCAATTGGCCATGAGCAAGTATTAAGCTGGTGCTTACTTTTCGGCTATTACAAATAATTCTGCGATGAATAAATCTGTAAGCTCATTTGTACATGTATACCTGATGGATAAAATGCTAGACGTGAAATGTTAACACCTCAGAGGATGTCTATTTTTCATTTTGATAGTTACTTCCACTTTTTCCTTTAAGAACTTTATATCACTTTACCTTCCTATTACTAATGCATAAGAATGTCTGTTTTCTAGCTCTCTTAATATTCCTGAGTGTTGTTATACTTCATAGTCTTTGACCATCTGATCGTGAAAATGAGAAACCAGAATTCTATTTGTATTATTTTAGTTATAGGTTAGGGTGAATCTAAGTTGTACATGAGTGGGCCATATGTTCAATACTTTTACATGTGTGAACTAATTTTTCCTGTACTCTGTTTATCTTTTTCCCTTGTCCTTCTGTAAAAGATATGCATGTCCATTTATAAAAGAGCATGTTTCTGGCTCTTTAAAAAAATCTATAATTTTAGGATGACTTTTTCTGGTTTCTTCATCATAAATTGCCTCTGTTGTGCTTTGAGGGTATTAACCATATACATCTAAATATGTAAAGCTCTGTAGAGCCCACACACCGCCAGCCTGCAGCTCATGGGAACTATCTCACATTACCAAATGAGATCTGTAATATCTGAATTACTTTTTCCTCAGTGGAGCTGTTGCTGTAGGAAGTAAATAAAGAATGTGGGTTAATAAAAAAAGAAGATACTCTGTGGAGGTGTAAGATTTTCAGAGAAGCAATGATAATGCAGAAAATTAGGATGAACATAACATAAAACAAAAATTAAGGTCTCTTAAGCTCATGGGACACCAGTTATGATCAGGATGTGAACTTCATCCTGGCGCTTTCTAGCCACAGGAAAATCACTGCACTTCAACTTTTGTCCTGCAATTTCTTTACCTGTATATCAGAATGTCAATTAATATTTTCTTTGTACTCTAAGTAGAACATAGTATAGTTAAAAATCCTCTAGATTAAAGATTCAGGGCAAATGAATAATTTGTGTGATTTAACTACAAATCAGTTTTCTAATTTTGGCCACTTTGGAATTGGTTTCCATTACTGAAAAGTTGAATATTTTGGTCCTAAATAAAATCTTGGTCTTATGGGATATTAGTTGTTATAATGCATGAATTTAGTCTAGTTGCTAAGAGAGAAAATTTGCTTCCTCTATATAAAGTGACCTTTTGGCTAGCTTTGCCCTAGTAAGTCAGATTCATCTCATTTTGGCAAAAACTTTGTATTAAGACATAGCCCATTCTAGAACAACAAAAAAAAAGGATTCTCTAATATTTGTGAAATATTACTCATGAATGATAACAATATGATTTCAAGAAATAAGAGAAACTGTAACTTTGATGTATAAATTTGATTTGAAAAACGTTTAGTAATCCTGTAAAATATATGAAAACTTGTGAAAAACTTTTACAATAAGAATTGAAGGAAACTTTCTAATACTTGAAGAGACAACTTTACAAAAGTATTTGGAGTTAATACTCAAATAGGTATGCTTTAAAATCAGCATAATTTCTAGCGTTTAGATGTCATGTGAGTCTGTTGACTGTTGACTTCTTGGTCCCCAGAGACACAGGTGTCTTCTTTCCATTGCTGTTATTCCAGGTTAAACTCATACATAATATTAAAGAGATACTGAGCAGTGTTCTAGAGACACCCACTGTCACCTGTTCACATTTCGTTCTTCTCAGAGAGTCAGTTTGCTCCCTGCAGTAACGCAAAGTTCCTGAGCCTACTGCCAGCTAGAAAAGCTGCTATTCATCTTGTTGCAGATGGACAGAGAAAAGGAATTTCAGTGAGAGAAGGGTTTGGGGAAGAGAAAGATGAAAATCATTACAAGAATCTATGTGTGTGTCCAGACTGCCATGTTGCCCATATAATTCCTCTTGGCAACAGTCATTTGCCCCCCTCCCCCCAATGTAAAGAAATATAATTTGTTTTTCCCATTTCTATGTTTGAGAGACGAACTGGCCAGTGACTGGCCAACCTACGTTAGATGTGTTGAACATCCAAGTTACTCCTTTGAGAAATGGTGTTGCAATGCTGATGCTTCCCATAGGTTATGGGCCAAATTATGCCCCCTCCCCATTCATATGTTGAAGTCCTAACCCTCAGAACCTTGGAGCGTGACTGTATTTGGATATATGAGGTAATTAAGTTAAAAATGAGGTTACAAGGCTGAGCCTTAAATCCCCTCTGACTGGTACCCTTATAGGAAGAGAGGGTTAGGACACAGACCAGCAGTGGGAAGACCCTGTGAAGACAGGGAGAAGATAGCCATCTACATACTCAGAAAAGAGCCCTCAGAAGCACCCAACCCTCCTGACATCCCCATCTTGGATTTCTAGCCTCCAGAGTTGTGTGACAATAAATTTCTATCGTTTAAGCCACACAGTCTGTGGGAGTTTATTATGGCATCTCTAGGCAAAAAAAAATTCTTTTTAAAGTTCTATGTTTACATGGATAGAGCTGGAAAATATTCTTCTTAGCAAAGTATCCCAAGAATGAAAGAAAAAGTGTCCAATGTACTCAGCCCTACTATGAAACTAATTTATAGCTTTCATATGAAGGCCATAACCCAATCACAGCACAAGAATATGGGGAAAGGGGCAAGGGAGTGGAGGGGAGGGGAGGGTGGGTGGAGGGAGGGTAATTGGTTGGGTCCACACCTACGGTGCATCTTAGAAGGGTAAGTGAAACTTAATAAATGTCTGAACACAATAACTAAGAAAATGCCATGAAGGCTATGTTAACTAGTTCGATGAAAATATTTCAAATTGTATATAAAACCAGCACATTGTACCCCATGATTGCATTATTGTACACATTATTGATTTAATAAAAAAAGTAATAAAGTGCCATGTTTAAAATCTCCTGAGCAACTGTATGGTATAAATTTGAGTTCCTGATGGTGACATTTCTGATCTGTCTTTTCTATGACCTGAAAAGATGAACATGGATAGTGAAGGGCATCTTCATGGAGTCATATACATTTTCCATTAACCTATGACTGATCTATAACAGAATTCTACATTGCCTAAAATCACAATTTTCATTGTTATTAAATAAATTGGACCTATAATTGAACTAGCATAGACATGTAGTTTCTAGCCCATAAACCTCATTACTTCAAAATTGTGAACTTGATGAATGATTCAATGTCAATGTTAGGAAACATAAGCCAGGTACTGAATCAGGGTCATTTTTAAAATCAACTCACTCAGAATCTTGATGAGAAGATAGTAATGAAATATATTAGAAAATATCTCATGGTGTTCAGGAGTTCGTGTGTTAGTTTTATTTGAGTAAGGTAAGAGAAGTTCTCTTTGTCACACCTAGAGATTAAATTAAACACCAGAACTTCTTTGGAGTTGATAAAGACACTGGAATAGGCTGCTCGAGAAATGATGAAATACCTTTCTCTGAAGAACTTGAACAAAACAGGCTTGATACTTTTCCATTGAAGGTAAGGCACATAGTTGAGGTTCTTTCTTGGGCTAATGTTGCTCCATGGACTCTGGTAATTTTATGTTGAAATAACTAAAAAGTGAATTATTACTTCAAAGGTGCTTTAGGCCTCCCCTAATAATGTCTTTGCAGAGGGCAAAGTAGTTAAGAATCAGTAACAGCATATTGCAATTAAAAGAATATGGGCTTGTAGAAAGAAGAAAGGCAAGGTGGCTGACAGGCAGTCAGCTCACAGCACATCAGGTTCCAGTCTCCACTCACCACAAGTACGATCAAACATCAGAGACTTCGTAAAAGCAGCGCTTGGTCCTCCCGTGAGTCATTAGGGTCCATAGGCAAAGTGTGTTTAGAGGCAGAGTTTTAGGTGCCAGAAAAAAAAAATCACATAATCCCTGAGACCATGTGAGTTTTGGTGATAGAATCTGACTTTGGCTTTTGATGTGAGTCTGTTATTTGGCAGTGAACTCAAGGGCATTAGGCACAAGTAACGAAATGGGAATGTATCATTTCAGCTCATATAAATCTTCCCCAGAGGAACCAACTGACGTTAGAAGTCGGAAAGCTGCATCAGCTACATATTAATGGGAGCATGAAAGCATCGGAGGGAGCTGATTCAGTCCATGATGTTCAGCCTCATCACTTTGATTTTTGGTCCACAGAGTTAATTGCATACCTGATTGAACTTACATGTTAGATCACTTCAGTATGTTTGCGTGAAATAAATGCTTCTAATCATCGTGTTTATTCTACGGTTTGTGGGTAACAGTGAGAACGAAGTTATGTTCATACATCTTGTTCTATTCTCCCTGACTTCACAATTTACCTCTATTCTTTGGTGTTTACCATCTAACATTTATCTTCTTGAAATTCCTCCAGCAGAGTGCTAAGCGCACTGAGGTAAGCCAGGACCTGTTTTTAGCTTAGTTCTTAAGTAGATGAGTCTCGTAAAACTCATTTATTATAAAAACAGGGACAAAATACCACTCCATTGCACCAAATACACTTTATGTGTTTCAAATTTAAAACACACACACATACAAAGAATGTAAACAAAGTCATTTTATTTGAAAACATTTTTAAAAATAATATTCTTTTATGAAGTCTCTGATGTTTAGCCCCTGTCTCTGGCACTCATAAGAATTTCATGTGCTGTACTACATAAGATGGCATTTCCACAATATTGTTTGCTTATATAGGGTATAAATTATTAAAAATTTGTTATTCCTGCTGTTGTTGTTAAAATAGACTTTGCTGACTTCTCATGTGTATCTACGTATCTCGAGGGTATCTCCTTCCCAATGTTTAGGTCTTTCTGAGAGAACACATTTTTGAACTTTAAAAGTCAGTGGGAAAATGTCTCAAGTTTGTTAAAAACAAGACAACAGCCTGCAACTTTAAAAAGGTGATTTTTGCACAACCATTGAAAACTATTACCCGGGATTTTTGGATTCCAACTCTGACATATGCTGACACATTGAAGATGGCATACGTGTTATTTTGAGAAACTGCTGGGGGAAATCAAACCTAAATACTTCACTTGAAAACTATTAAGATAAAATACCTAAGCTATTTGAA
Organism: Perodicticus potto; assembly: GCA_963574655.1. Lineage (NCBI taxonomy): Eukaryota > Metazoa > Chordata > Mammalia > Primates > Lorisidae > Perodicticus > Perodicticus potto. Next base: position 45,186 of record CAUYRH010006249.1, read on the forward strand.
CAAGCCTTATTATTTTGGTTTTTGAAGCATATTTTTGAAGGTCTAAGAAAAAACACATTTCGGTTTGAATCTGAATTTCATTAGAAATATAAATTTGCTAAGGAAAAGGGACATATTAAAATATTCATCTTGTTATGACCCGAGAAAATAGCCTTTTGCTGGTATAGTCTTTCAAAATGATTTTATTTTTCACAATAAAACTGTCTTTCCTTAATGAGGTTATACCTTGCTGCTTTATGTTACAAATGTGCTAAGCAGAAGGTCTCCACCTGTGAAGTTTTTTTGTATTGCAAAGTCATAGGCTAATGATTACTTGTTTCAATTTATTGAGTTCTCTTTCTAATTCTCATAGATTTTTATAGATTAAAAAAAATTAAGCTATTTTATGCAGGTGCTAATAAGTTTTACATTAACATTTTTAATGATTATAATTTTGTTTTTCATATCTTACTGTGTAAACCAGACTTACACAAAATCATAACAATGATGACTATTTTATTTCTGATTCAACCAGATTCTACAATAGCTACAAAACATCATCTTAAGAAAGTATTCTGTTTGTAGTTTGTTGCATATTTTTTTAAAAAAAATACCAAATGGTGTTATAATTCATTGGACTTTGGCAAATAGTTTTTCACTAGTTTTGGTTTAGGATAATTCGTTTTTAATATGGGATGTCTTCATGTTTGAAATTACAGTATAAAAGATTTTGTAATACTAACCTGGTCTTGCATTAATGGGATCAATAATTCTTTATGGAATGGACAATTTTTTTTGCCTATAATTGAATTGTGTTCAACATTCATATTTCCAAGTAAAATTGGAGTTGAATCATAGTTTATTCAATGTCATATTGTCACTCATTGGCCTAATGCTTCTCTGCTATCTTAATAAAATGAAGTGGATAGTTTGGTCCTATTTTTCTATCCTCTAAAGAATTTACATATTGTATTTCACAAGCTACTTCTTTCTTTGAAAATTCAAAGAACATATCTGTAAAGTGTTCTGTTTTAAAGACTTTGTGCTGTGAAGTTTCTTCCTTTTTGTGTGTGGTTTCTTCTTTTTCATTCAAATACATGCACACATATTGTGAGTGCATATATGTGTATATACATGTGTGTTTGTGTTTGATAGTTTGCAGAATGTAATTTATTTTATTGAAAACAAAAGCTCCATCATGTGCAATACTTTGTATGCAGTATTCTTCATATGCAATGGTCTCTAAACTTTAAAAAAATTTTCTTTGTGTTTTTGAGGACAATTTCTTTTTTCTGATTTTTAAAATGTTTGTTTTATGTCTTTGTTTCAACAGGGTTTTTTTTTTTTTTAACAAAAGCAGCGTCTTTTAGATTTAATTTGAATTCAAAGATTTCTGTGTAATTGTGTCATTTCCTTCCCTCCCTCTTTCCCTTCTCATCCTCCTCAGTCCCGTGTGAGGCTTTTTAAAAACTTCTTTAATCAATTGATTGGTTTACTTTGTCTCATTTGTAATAGGAACAAGCTATGAATTTTCCTCTAATTACATGCTCGGCTGTATGTTTTTTAAATATGTTTTTGTATGTTCTAATTTGTATTATATTAAGCTTATAATTACGGCTTTGATTTTGTTTTAAACAAATAGCTGTGCAAAATAATTTATAATTCTAAAGTTTTTCCAAAGAATTGTTCAACCTCTTATTTTTACAGGTAATACTAAAACTTTGCTTTACCTTGACTCCACTAAGTTACAGGAGAAACTGCAAATGTTTTACTCTTCCGATGGCTTTTATATAACCTGAAACTTTCTAAAAGGTTATTCATTAACTAATTATTTTTGGTCTTGGCCTGTTGTTTTCTTCTGCACATCCAATAGTCCACTTAAATTCATTCACTATCTAATTTAATTTGTTCTTCACCCTATTAATGGGACTCATTAGTTCTTCTAATGTGTCTTCATCACACATGTATACAAGAAACAAAACACAAAAACCCAAAAGTTCATGTAATCTCTCTTCATTTGCTCTGTTTCCTTTTCACAGAAGCCTTTCTCTTTTCATCTTCTTGGGGCTTCTGGCTTCCCTGGGTTCTGCCTCCCTCACAGCCCCTTCTGAGTCAAGCTTCCTTTGCTGTAGCTAATATGTGACTGAGGGATGCTCCTTTACTGCGGCCTCAAGATGACGTCTCTGCTGGCTCATGCTGGAGGACCTTCTCACAGACCTAGGCTGGGTGTGAGGTCCTCGGGGCATGGTCACCCATCCCTGACATTTTCCTATCTTTGAGCCTTTGGACTCCCCAGCCCTGGCCCCACTCAGGCATCTTCTTAAATATTCATAGGGAGATTTGTTGGTTGTCAGAGCTCCAGTACGCAGGATCTGGGACCATCTTGCCCTCCTTGGAGGATTCTGTAGGGAGTTTCAGAGATCATCCAGCCTTTCTGTAAGCCCCAATTTGTCTCAGCCTGCTTCCTTTCACCTTAGAGGTGGTGTATACTTCTTCCACATGCTGGAAATTGGCTGGGCGCGGTGGCTCGCGCCTGCAATCCTTGCACTCTGGGAGGCTGAGGCAGGTGGATTGCTTGAGCTCAGGAGTTCCAGACCAGTCTGAGCAAGAACAAAACTACATCTATACTATAAGTAGAAAATTAGCTGGGTGCTATGGTGGGTGCGTATAGTCCCAGCTACTCAGGAGGCTGAGGCAACAGGATTGCCTGAGCCCAGGAGTTTGAGGTTGCTGTGAGCTAGGCTGAGGCCCCTGAATTCTACCCAGAGTGACAGAGTAACACAAACTCTATATCAAGAAAAAAAAAAATCCATAAATAGAGAAGTGGGTCAGATTTAGTCCTAGGTGTTTTTATTTTCATTTTTAATGCATTTTCATATTTCCATGAATCTTCAAAATTATTTTATAAAGAAAGGAAATGAGGCTTTCTCAGAACTCTAGGCAGATGACAACTCAAATCACAAGAACGATAATGGTGTGGCGACTAATTATCATAACAGCAGCAATAATAGCAGCAATTTTGTTAAGAGCTTTCTGTGTACTCAGCACTAGGCATGCATGACCGAATTGTTTTATACAATCTACTCTGTATTATAGAAAGATGATTGCTCCCTTTTCACAGATAGGAAAGGGTCATAGATTGGGTAAGTCCCACAGTGGGTAAACAGTGCCCATGGGATCTGACCTGGCAGTTAACACTAGAATCTACCCTGCTCACCAGGAACTGGAAGTGGAAAGGGTTTTACCTATCACCTGATCCACTCTTACAGCTCAAGAATATAACTCTGAACAGCGATTTGAGAAAAGTTTTTTGATGGCAAACTAATGAGATATAATAATAAAAATGAAAAGTGAATTCCAAAGGAAGAAGTGAATTCCTATAATGACTCCTGTGGGTTATTAATGATCCACGTTAGACTACTTACATAATGTGAAAGAAAGAATTTAAAAAAATTATTTAACAAGTTTTTAAGTTATTTTTTACATATAGCCTCATGTTTATGTTATAACTGACATAACTTTCTTAGCAAAATACCATGGCTTATAAAACTGGACTTAGGATAGTATAAAAGACCTAAGCTCAGAAAATAGAAACTCAGTATAACGAAAACGGCCCTTTGGCATTTTTGTTTCACGGATTTACAGGTGGAAAAAGTAGGAGACTTCCAACAGAAAATGGTGCCAATTAACGTGTTTGAAACTAACATTAAGAAAACCTTTGTTTTATTAGTAGGGTAAAAGTATAAAAAATAAATCTCATTTTTCTAATTATTTTATCTTTTTTGTGGAAGAAAATATTTTCTTCAAGGCTCTAGTTTGGTGGCTCTTAAGTTAAAGACAAGAAGTCACTTTGGGTTCACGCCTTGTTTGACTTGCAGCTACTGAAAATCAGTTCTCTTTGATCTCATCTTAATTTCTTCCACATTCTCAGATGTTAAAACTTGCTTGGTTTTTTGGTTGCAATTGTTATAATTTGTCATCTGCTTTCTAGTTATCAACAGCTGTAAACATCTTGATGCTAACTTAAAAGGGTCAATTTTGTGATTCATTTGTGTCTTAATTTTGGCAAAAAGGACCTAATTAGTTACAAATCTTCCTTTTTGAATTACTAAGAGGCAGTTTCCCTGTGTGGTAATACTAGATCAGTAATAGCTTTGTTAAAATTGGACACCTCTCAGGGGAAAAAATTAAGTTCCTTTTTCACAATTTACCTTTCCTTAAAGATACGCCAGAGGTAAGGGCTATTGAACTTTAACTGCCAGTTGAATTCTCCTGAAATGTATTACACTGTAAATTGTTGTTGAGCCTGATAACAACCATCTATGTGATTTAAACTGCTGTATCACAGCCAATACTGTATACAGAACAATCTGCAAATGGACCCTGGCATCAGCTAACTACTGGCTATGTGATAAAATTAAAAAAAAAAAAAAGAGGCAATGTGGTTGTCAATCTCAGTTTGGAACAGAAAGTATCGTGACAGAGATCATGGTATTACTAAACAAGGGATGTAGATAAGAGGAAACTTAAGAAATGTATTTGTTCATAATATTTGTCTATTTAAAAGATAGATTTGAGGAAGCTTTTAAAATGCCTATAAAGGGGCAGTGCCTGTGGCTCAGTGGGTAGGGTGTCCACCCCATATACAGAGGGTGGCAGGTTTGAACCCGGCCCCGGCCAACTGCAACAAAAAAAATAGCTGGGTGTTGTGGTGGGTACCTGTAGTCCCAGCTACTCGGGAGGCTGAGGCAAGAGAATCACCTAATTCCAGGAGTTGGAGGTTGCTGTGAGCTGTGACATCATGGCATTCTACCGAGGGCAAAAATGTGAGACTCTTTCTCTAAAAAAAAAAAGCCTACAAGAAGCCAAATTTTTAAAATAGTCATTGTCTAATTTATGTATCCATGTGGATTTACATTAATACATACTTAATTTTCACTTCATGGGCTGAAGGCAGAAAACCATCTTGGCTCTGAAAAGAGACACAGAGAAAGGGGCTTCAAGGTGGATGGGCAGGAAATCTGCGGGGCCCACAGGAACACTCAACAGTTAGATCACCACTCAGCAACTCTCCTCAAAAACAGGGAGAAGAATGTGGGCATACGGCAACCTGGGTAACCCATGACTGGTAGAAAAGGACAGTAATGGTGTCCTTCCTCCACGTCCTTCCTCAGACCATGGCTGAGGTGCAGAGTGATGAATGAATGACTTACAAACAATTTCAAATGGAGAGAAAGATGATACTTACACCTCTACGCTGCCCTCATGTCTCTGTCTGTCTCCTCTCTCTGAGAGGGACCCACTTCCAGCTCTCAGCTTTTTTATCCTTAAACAAGACTTCTCTTTGATATACTACAGCTTGTGCAAGTTACTTTTGCTCTCTGTCCACATGGTGTGTGCTGCTCGTTTTACTTTTGGTTCCTACCCACTTTCACTTTTGATTTGTTCCTTGCTTCATTTGAACTTCCTAGTTCTGCTGAGTAATTGGTCCACATCAGCTGGACTTGGGGAAGAGGACCCCAATCCCCAAGAGGTTGCACCCACCCATCTTTGGGAAGTATTTTTCTCCAGAGAGGTTTGTTCATCCCGTGATGAGGAACAGCTTTGGAAAGCTCTTCTGGAAGTGGCGGGTGGGGATGTCGTAGGGAAGATGAGACGAATGTGTCCAAGTAAATGAGGAAAATGCCTTCTACGTTCACCAAGAAATATCCACATGGATAAGTTGAATGAATTCACCCCCAGCATGTGCCCCACATGCTCTCAAGGGAATGTCGCCCGCCTTAGTAAATGAGTTTTTAAAAAATAAGGGAGAAAGTCAGGGCGAAGAAACAAAAAAAGCGAGGTGGGGCCAGGATGAGGCTTGTATGCAAAGAGGTGAGCAGCAAAGCCAGCTTATTGTCACATGGAGGAAACTGTGCGTGGTGTGGAATCCCTGGTGTCCTTATAGCAGAAACTCTTGTTCAGGGTGGGGAGTAGGGCAGCTGTATTTGCTCTGCAGACCTAAGAGAAGGTCTTCTCACTGCCTTGTGACAGTGACACCCTGTGATATCAAGAGTAACATTTCCCACAATAGTTTGACCACAAAGTAAGTGAGGACTTGCACAGTGCTTCTGTTCAGTGTTCCCTACTGAATGCAGATAACACATACCCACGTGCGGTTGGTGTGAATGTCTTAACAGGTAACCCAGTCCTGTTGGTGTGCAGCTCTTAGATGGTCTGACTCCCTTCAACAATATCTAAAACCGTTAGGTTTTGTTACAATGGACTGCACGGGGGGGAGAGGGTGGTATGTGTGAAACCCCACAAAATTGTGTACAAAAATGTGATTGTGTAGCCCTTGGTTGGAACTCCATGCTTGCTTTCTTTCTTTTTTTCTTTTTTTTTTTTTTTTGGTTTTATTTATTTATTTATTTATTTATTATTTCTTTTATTAAATCATAGCTGCATACATTAGTGCAATCAAGGGGTACAATGTGCTGATTTCATATATAATCTGAAATGTTTTCATCAAACTGTTTAACATACCCTTCATGGCATTTTTTTAGTTATTGTATGAAGACATTTGTATTCTGCATTTAGTAAGTTTCGCCTGTACCCTTCTAAGATGCACCATAGGTATGGCCCCACCAATTACCCTCCCTCCACCCCAACCACTCCCCTCCCCTCCCTTCCCATATTCTTGTGCTATAGTTGGGTTATAGCCTTCATATGAAACCTTTAAATTAGCTCCATAGTAGGGCTGAGTACATTGGATACTTTTTCTTCCATTCTTGAGATACTTTGCTAAGAAGAATATGTTCCAGCCCCATCCATGTAAACATGAAAGAGGTAAAGTCTCCATCTTTCTTTAAGGCTGCATAGTATTCCATGGTATACATGTATCACAATTGATTAATCCATTCGTGGGTCGATGGGCACTTAGGCTTCTACCATGACTTAGCGATTATGAATTGGGCTGCAATAAACATTTTGGTACAGATGTCTTTGTTAGAATGTGATTTTTGGTCTTCTGGTTATATACCTAGTAAAGGAATTATAGGGTCAAATAGCAAGTCTATTTTTAGATCTCTAAGTACTCTCCAAACATCCTTCTGAAAGGAATGTATTAGTGTGCATTCCCACCAGCAGTGTAGAAGTGTTCCCTTTTCTCCACATCCACACCAACGTTTGAAAGCTTTGTCTTCCATGTCAGAAATCCTTTTTTCTGCTTGCTCCATTCTGTTACTGAGGGATTCTACTGTATTTCTCAGATCTTTGAGGGCTGCAACTTTTTGTCTCAATGTGTCAAAATCGTTGGTCATTTTGTCTTTGAATTCGTTGAATTGTTGAGGCATCTTTTGGGTCATCTTTTGGATTACTGCCTGAAATTCTAATTCCATCTTTTCCTGCATTCCGCTGATCTTATTTGCTATCCAGACACTGAATTCGATTTCTGACATCTTAGCCATTTGTTTATGCAAGGAATCTTGTTCTATATCTACCTTGTTGTTCCTTGGGGGAGTTGATCTACTCGGATTATTCATATTGCCAGGGTTTTTCTGTTGATTCTGCCTCATGATTATTTTTCACTGTTGCCTACGACTGACCTCAGAGTTGGGGATGCATCTCTCCCAGATCAGACCCTGGCAGGATCACTCTTTCGTTACTGGATCTTTGTAGGGAGTGACCCTGTGTAGCTCCTCTGGGATTGCCCCACCCAGGGAGTTCTGGCTGTGGGAGCAGTTCTGGAGTGTGGCACGCCCAGATCAAGCAGCAGTGCATGGGATGGGGCACGTGGTGGCCTTTGCAAAGGGAACCCATGCCTCCAGCAGCCTCTGGCTTGGAGGAGGGCTCCAGAGGGAGGGCACGGGTTGCGCAGCAGGGGTCCCAGCAGGCGGCAGGCCAAGGCCGGGTGGGGCACAGATCACCCTGGGTGGGAGTCTTGGCAGACTTCCTGGCCGCTGCTGGTGGGCCCAGTGGGGTGCCAATGGGGCAGTGTTGGAGTCCCGCTGGAGTTCCTGGCCACTGCTGGTGGTGGGCCAAGGCTCAGAAGGGCACCAATCAGGACCACGTGGTGGTCCCGGCAGAGTGGAGATCCTGGCCACTGTGGCGCTGTGGGCCTGGGGTACAGATCAGAGCTGGGTGGGGGTCCCAGCGGGTGGCAGGCTGGCGGGGCACAGATTGGCACCGGGCGGGAGTCCCAGAGGACTTACTGGCCACTGCTGGTGGTGGACCAAGGCCTGCTGGCGTGCCAGTCAGGGCTGTATGGGGGTCCCGGCAGAGTAGAGTTCCTGGCCGCTGTGGGCAGCGGGCCTGGGGCACAGATCGGAGCTAGGCGGGGTTCCCACTGGGCTGCGGGCAGAGGCCTGGTGGGGCATGGATTGGAGCCATGTGGGGGTCCTGACGGTGTCCCTGGCCTAGGGGTTGGCGGGTTCAGTGGGGCCCCGGAGTCTCTTACCTGGTGGGCACCTATTCTGGCAGATAGGGAGGGTGGGCGCTGCTCAAGTACTCCTTTAGTTTCAGCAGAGGTCAGGCTTCTGTTGCGTCAGGTAAGGGGGGGTGTCCTGGAAGTTCAGAATGGCGGAAAACTTTAGTTCATTTTTTCTCCCTAAGGCTTGCCTCAGAGGTGACCTGCAGTTATCACTTCTCTCTCTGGGCTGGGCTCCCACTCTTCAGCTCAATTGGGCAGTTTCTGAAGGTTATCTTTCCTTTTGGACAGGAGCCTCTGTCGGAAGCTGCTCCCAGTCGGTCATCTTGTCCCTCCCCGGGAACTCCAGGCTTTCACCAAGCCATGAAAGAATGTGTGCTCCACTTTTTAAGAAGTGCCAATGTGAGGCAAGGGTGCCCTGTACCCCTTAATCCTATACACATGATTTCCCCCCAAACTGGTAACTGATGATCCCTTGTCTGGTGCCAAACTTCAGGTGTGCTCCAATGGGCACCTGCCTGGCAAGTGTCCTTTGAGTACCAGAGCTGGAGATGGGGGAGGATTCCAGCTGAGGAGCCAGATGAAGACATGAGCTACAGAGAAGCCCAATACCACTGCTGCTCTTCCCAGGGAGTAACTGAGGTTGGAAGTCCATGACTGCAAACCATGCAGATGGATAAGCCATTCAAGTCCTGAGGGAAAAAGGGCCTGGGTGGATAAAACTTCAACCCTTTTTACTCCCCTGAAATTGTTATCTGAGCTGCCCAGACTTGATTTCCAGCTTCATTATTAAGGGACAAGTACTTTCATTTATTTAAAGTCTAAATTGAGTAAATTTCTATTTATAGAATAAGCAACTCAGGCTTTAAAGTACCAAAATATTTCATTTTGTTTCAGCAAGTGGTGAAGATTTAAGGATTTTGCCTGTCCTTAACTGGAACGCTGGCCAATTCTAGAACATGCTTTTACTTCACTTCTTCAGCAGTTGCACTGATTTGGTATTTCCAATCCCGTTTATAAACAGCCTTTGTGTGTGACACAAGATAGAGGCACATTTCTCCCTGATCTGGACTCTTCTGAGAAGCTGAGCAGCAGCACGTACTGTGTAGTGAGAAGGAGGGGAGTCGGTGCACCTGCTTCTAGCAAAATGCATGTGTGAGTGTCCTGCAGCTGCCACAGCAAAGTGCCATGGACTTGGTGGCTTGAACAACAGAGGTTTATACTGTCAGAGTTCTGGAGGTTGCAAATTCAAAATGAAGGTGTCATCAGGGCCCCACTATCCCTGGGGACTGCAGGGAAGGCTCCTTCCTTGCCCCTTGGCTTCCAGGGACTTTGGGTGGTCCTTGGATTGTGGCTGCATCACTGCTGTCTCTGCATCTGTCTTCATAAGACCTAAGACCTTCTGTTCTTCGCCTGATGTGTCTGTCTAGTTCTATGTGTTTCTTAGGAGGACGTTGTGACTAGATTCAGGGGCCACCAGCAGGACAATCTCATCTCAAGATCTTCATCTTAATGACATCTGCAAGTAAGGTGATGACAGGCACAGGCACTGCAGTCTAGGAAGAGCAGATGCCTTTTGGAGGCTCCCATTCAACCCACTGCAGTGCATGAAGCCCAGGGACTTGGCTAATTTCCCAGGTTACACATAGTTCTGCTAAGAGTGAGCCATGCTACTAGAAAGAGGGGCTTTGGCTTAGTTTGAAATGGCCTGTCTTCAGATCTCTGACAGAGTGAGCAGTGGAAAGCATGCTTTGTTTTGTGTTGTTTTTACCTCCCTTCCACCCCCCTGATTGTTAGCACAGGATGCTTTGTTCAGAAGTACAAGCTCCCACGATGACCAAGGCAAAGGTGTTGGTACTGAAGGCAGCCACCTTGCTTCATGTGGTCAGCAGTCCACGGCCAGCTTTGTGTCCTCATTTATCTCTCCATCCCCAATTTCAGATTCAAAATTAAGAGAGTTAGTCAAAGGATGCATGTGAAGACTTTTAATTAAAATCAAGCCAGACTTCTTTTCTGCCCTGACGGATATTAACGCTGACTTGGTTGGGTTGACAATGATGATGAATTAGATAACATGAAGGCTATTTTTCTTAAACTGAGTTATGTTCTTAATTTTAATGAGAATATATTTTAAGTAACTGATAAAAGCAAAAGCATTTTAAGACCACCATTAGTATTAGAGTTTGTGCCAATGATGTCACTCCCCAAGTTGCAGAGCTTGCAACCTGTGCACCCCCAGCACAGACCTGGGTAGTCCTTTGAAATCTCATCATTGCTATAATGGAATTCACAGAATTTCATTTCCCCAAGTGTTCATGAGTATATCAAATTAAGAGAGGTACCTCTTCTGGAGAGTCACAATAAGTACTGATAAATATTTTGGGGGTATATATATTCTAAGAATTACAAAAATGCTTTTAATAACAGACAATGTTATAAGTTAGGTGAATTCTAATGTTTTGCTTTTAAAGTTGAAGGTCTTAGTCACATTTTTGGGTTTTAAAAATAATTTCTGATACTACATTACTATGTGATTTTCCATCATATGATTTAGAAAAAGTTTGATTGAGTGAAAAATATTTTAACAAAACTTCTATTCCCATCTGCTTATTTATCCAAACAATTTTTCAACATTTAGTATTAAATAGGAATAAAAATGGTGCTGATTATGGCTCATTTGTGCAGTAAGCAAGATGATTACTTCAAAGGGTATGTGAACCACTGAAATAAAGAGATTCTCACTCATCTTATTAGAAGATGAACTTGTAATATTTTATTTTGTTGAGTAATATTTATCAAAAGTTCGCGTCACATTGTTTTTATCAATTATTTATTGTACTGGTATAATAATTCAGCTAGGAAAAATATTTAATATTTAAACCTTATAGACAGAGAAAAATTTTAAAAATGGTTATATATGTAATTTTATTCCAGAGAAGTGTGAGGGTGAACCAATGGAAGACCTCAAGCCTGAAAAATGTATAAAATGTAATAAAATGTATTACACTATGATAAAATCTGTGGAATAAGAAACTAAGGAGCAAAAAGAATGATATAAACTTTCCAAATGTTAGAACAGAGCTTCTGATTATCTATCTATCTATCATCTATCAATATCAGTGGTTCTCAACCTTCCTAATGCCACAACCCTTTAATACAGTTCCTGTGGGTCATGACCCACAGGTTGAGAACCACTGATCTAGATGATGGTGGGTGTTAAATCCCTGTTGCGATAGTTCTTAATCTTGAGCAAGAATCTGAATCACCTGGGTGGCTTACTAAACACTCTCACAGTTTCCCCCTCTGCACTTTTGGGGAGGAACTTGCAAATGTGCATTTCTGACACATTACCAGGTAATTCTGATGCTGTTGGTCCAGGGACCACACATTTGAGAAGGACTGCCCCATGGTTTTAGGACTTCACTGGATATTTTCATAAGAGTGATAAATTTGGTACATGGGAAAAAATGTTAAAGGTCACAGGAATAGATAGGCGATAGCTAGAGAGACCATAGCTAGCTAGATAAGTAGACAAGTGGTGAGTTAGCCAGGTCAGAGCACAGCCATGAAGGAGATAAAACTAAGTAAATGGGCAGGAATCAAAGTCTGTTCAGAGTGGCTGCTTGGAGACCGGAATCCGCCGGAGCCATCAAATACCCTAGCAGATGAAGGTGGTGCTGTTACCATGATGGTTAGGCCATGTCAGTCCAGCACTTTTTTTCCACTTTCTGGTTCTGGCAGAAAATTTTCTGTCTGATCTCAAAGCAGCCAGTCTTCAAGCAGCAAGCTGTGAACACAGGCGAGGTCCCCACTGCTCCATTTCCGCCCTGATGTGCCTTGCTGCAGCCATGGATGGGACAAAGCTTTATGTGGCTTCTGGGTCCAGGATGGGGGGACAGTTAGAGAGTGTGTGAGGCAACACAGGTGACTCTGGAAAACACTGTCATCGCACCAGCTTTTCTGTCCTGCTCTGTGCCTGGCCCAAGGTGATTCCTATGGACAGAAAGGGAGGAGACAGACGGGGTCCACACTGGGCTCCCTGAAGCTCCACCTGAGCACACTGCACTGCTTTGAGGGGCCCTTTCATCAGCATAACAATCATTCGGGCCCCTGGCTCTCATGGGGTCATCTAACGGGGACGCGGGGAGGAGGGCATGAAATAAAACTGCAGCGTCGATGCTGAGTGGATCGAGAGCATGTGTGTGCTTCTGTTTTCTAGCGGTGGGATGATATTTACAATTTTAAAGCCAAAACTCATTTTTGGTCTTTGCTATTACTCTTATAATGTCTCCACACGCTAGATTCTGAGATGATCACACATGCTAGACTCTGTAAATGGAAACGTCATATCAGCTTCCACAAGTTCCGTCAATTCTATTTAAATGCATCACATACATTAATGATTCCTAATTAGAATACATCTGTGTCTTAGGGCATGTATTTTAATTATATGTTAATAACTCAAGTTATCTTTCTGTTGTCAATCAAAGAAACATCACAATTTTTAATCTTGGATATTTTACATGTGTTAAAAACCACAAAAAATCATGCTTTTAAAATACATAACATTTGTTATTTTACCTCTGAAAGTAATACTTTTTTTTTTGAGAGTAATGCAGAATGATAAAGACAAAAACATAGAAGAAAACAAAATAATCCACAGAGATTGTTACCAAGTTACAATTGTTGTTGTTTAACTTTATAGTCACTTTCTATATAATACTTTTAAATAAAATTGTGGTTATCTGGTATGTACTACTTTAAGTTGTGCTTTAGAAAAATATTTTATTAGAAAGATTTCCTTACAATATTGTATTTTTTGAAAAATAAATTTTCAAAAATAGTTTCTGTCATGTGAGTGTAATTTCTATCATGTGAATGTAACACAATTTGGCTGTTTCCTGGTATTTTGGGCCTTTAACGGGACATCTTTTCTTCCTCTGTTTTATTCCCTTTTCCCTACTCTCTTCCCTTCACCCTTTTCCTGCCTCTACCATTTTAAGTTCTTCTCTCTCTCTCCTCTTGTAAATAAAGCTACAGTGAACATCAGCCCATAGGCCTAGCCCGTGATTAATTATATGACAAGCAAAGTCCCAGAGGAATTCTTGGGATTAATGGCCACTAGGTAAGAGTTCACCATGGGCTAGAACTCCCATCTGGTGGCCAAGTCTTGGAGAGACGCCTGGGGATAACATCCTTATTTCTGGATCAACATTTTTCTTCCTCAATAATAATTTTTTTAAAGTTGTATTTTTCCTAGGGGCAACTGTTTTGTCTTGTGGCCGACACACTGGTATTCGGGACAGTTATGTTTTCAAGTACTGGGAAATAGACTTAAGATGGATAATAAATGAAGATTTTATGTAACAGACTCATCCAATTTTTTCATCCAATTTTAACTTAAGAGATACAATCGAAATGGTGTTCTTTGCATCAAGGTTGTTCCTATACAGTGTAACAAAATTTAATTCTGTATGTAATGCAATGTACTATGCTTTCAATGTATAGACATATATAGCAGTCTTGGGCACTACACAGCATGCCCTGTGCTGGCATGTGTTGTCTTATCAACAGCCCTCAGACCCGGACAGGCATGCATGAGAACTGTGCCAAGTTCAGAGAGACACTGTGTGAGTCAAAGTCAGCAGCCTGCCTAAACCTGGACACAAGTTATTTCAAATGTGAATATTCACAGTGGACTTATGGATCTAGGGAACTTCATTTTCCAAAGATACTTTGCCCAGTTTTATTTTTATGAATATATTTTTGATATAACATAATATGTGATATTATCATAAATGTTATAAATATACAGTATATAACTTATTTTAAATATACTGTAAAATAACAATTATCACATTATTATATCCCTAGCTCTCCAAAAGTCTCCCCTTGACATGTTTTAGTTGGTGGGGGATTTTCTGCGCGTCTGCAAGGTCGTTCTGTGTGGCCAGTTAACCCTTTTCGAAGAGCAGAAGTCCCTGTTTTTCGGATAGTCTCAGCTTGGTTGATAAATGACAAATCGGTTCTGTAGCTCTTTCAACAGTATGCAATGATTTTCTACTCCCCTGAGCTTTCCCTGTTGACTTCACCTGGGTGCCTCTCATATCTGTGGCACTAATGCAGACTCTTCTGCTTCCCAAACATACACAGTACCAGCTCGTGGGCAGCCTGGTGAATTCCTCCCCCATCAGCAAATACTGAGGGGGCCTGTAGGAGCTGCCAGCCCCTGTCCCGAGCCCCACAGAGCTCCTGAGTGCCTGGGGCCTGGATTGCAGGGCCAGGTGGGGAGGAAGGTGTTCGCAGATAGCTCAGGCTCATTCTGTCCAGGCTTCAACTTTTGGTATTGTGATCTGGCTTCAGAATGTGTCTTCTTTTTTTCCTTCTATTTTTAGTTGACACATAATAATTGTTCTTATTTGTGGGATATCGAGAGACATTCGGACACATGTATACAATGTGTAAAGATCAAATCAGAGTAATTAGCATACCCATCATCTCAAACATTTGTCATTTCTTTGTGTTGAAGGCATTCAAAACCCTCTCTTCTAGGTCTTTGAAAATACGCAATAAATTATTCCTAACTGTAGTCACCCTAGAGTGCTACAGAATACTTATCCCCCTCGTCTGGCTATAATTTTGAACCTGTTCCCCAAACCCTTCCCATCCTCCCCTGCCTTACTTTCTCAGCCCCTGGTAACCCTTCTTTCACTGTCTACTTCGATGAGATCCACTTTTTAGCTTCCACATGTGAGCGAGAATATTCATTTTCCTGTGCCTGACTTATTTCACATGGCGTAATATTCTCTGGATTCATCCACGTTGCTGTGAAAACCAGGACTTCATTGTTTTGAAAGGCTGAACAGTGCTCCACGTGTACTCCACCACACTTTCTTTATCCATCTCTCTGTTGGGGGACAGTGGGGATGGCTCCATGTCTTGGCTATAGAGTTGTGCAATAGATACGCCGGCACAGACGTGTCTTTCACGCGCAGATTTCATTTCCTTTGACGATATACCTCGCAGTGGGATTGCTCAAACCGAAAACCTATTGTCCACTTTGACCAGACCCGGTCTTCTCTCCTGGTCTCTATGTTAGTTTTTGGCACCTCTCTTTACCTATTCCTTCATTTTTGTAATAAAAACATGTCTAGATGCTGGCAACCTGTAAAGAATACAGGCCTTGAGCTGACATTCAGAAAAGACCACACACAACAAAAACAAAGGCTGCGGAGACATCGACACACAGCTCTGTGCTGGGGTTGAGGTAGACGCAAGTGGGATGAGAAAGCAAAGTTCTGGCTCATACAGGCCCTGCATAGTTTTCACTTTAATGTGCAACCTCCCATTGATTAATGGTGGCTGCTCTGAGCCCTGAGTTGCAAGGTATACACCTAGGTCAGCTCAGAAGTCTGTTAATAGTGCTTGGCAGTAACAGTAGTTAGAGGTATGTGGCCGTGCATGCTAGTATTTTGCATCCTAGGGGCAACAGCTTTGTCTTGTTATACTGCTGACATGGGTCTTTTTCAGAAAGACCAGGAGAAGCCAGCCCTGGATGTCTGCCTGAGAGCATCAGGATGGGTTGCTGGGCTGTGGATAAAGCCATCTGCTGCAGGATGGCCTGGGACAATAGTACCAGCAACCAAAACTTTCAAAATTGTGTCTGTTGATAAACTTTACTGTGTGTATTTTTAAAAAATGTCTATGACTAGTGGGTATCATTGTCTAAATTTCTTAGGATAATATGGATCTTAAGTCATGTGTGTTAAATGATATTCCAAAACACTTAGGGACTTGTGGAATATTAGGGACATTCTGCCTAATTGAGGATTATAATATATATGAGATTATCATAATGTTATAATATAATATTGAATTATTAGAATGCATATTATATATTCCCCCAAAGTGGCAGGGAACAAGATTTTATGTGTTCAATGGTATATAAAAGGCAAAGAATAAATAATACTTTAAGCAATAAGACTCTAAGCCCTGGTAGTTCTGTATTGGACTGTATTAAAGTATCTTTTCATGTTCTTGCTTCCCTCATAACTCAGCTTCTTACTGTTGGTTGCTTAGAGTTTATATTTGCTGAATGGATTAAGGATGCCGTTCTACTTCATATTATGGAATTTCCCAGTCAGCAGAGAAAGAGGTTGTTAGGAAACACCCAGCCGAAGAAAGAAATAAAACGTGATGTCGTTCTCACACCCTGCAACTGGGGGTGGCCTACTTGGGGCTGCAGGCTGAGCTGGCATCTTAGACCACCTGGAAACCACGGGGCACATCTAGTTTGGTTCACAGGGCGCAGATTCCGTCTCAGGGTCCCCGGAGTAAAATGCGTAGTTCTTCCCCATCATGGCTGACGTGTTGTAGTTTTCTTCTCTCTTTTTCTTCCTCACTCCATTTTGTCCTCTAGACTCTGCACTGTGTGTGGGGTACTCATTTCCTCCACAGAGTGATCCCACAGAAGGGATCGTGGGGGCTGCCTGTGAGCCTGGCAGAGGAAGCCGAGCAGGGTGACAGGTTCTATCTGCTCTCCTTGGACTCTGCCTGCAGTAAGTGCAGGACAGTGCTGTTCCTTCAAGCGTTAGGTTTTACAAGAGCTGATCCCCACTCTTCAAGAGAAACCTCGGGCAAGCTTTTTGTCTGCCTTTATCTGGGTGAAGTATAAAACAGCTGCTCAGCTGCACAGCAAAGCCAAGTTCTGCCAAATCAGCTTTGTCAGCAATAAACTTGATGCTGTGTACATCGTCGGCCCGACCCTTGCCTATCCCTCAGTCGTTCACAAACTTTGGCAAAGAAAAACAGCACGTTAGGTATTAACGTATAACAATCATAAAACTTTACAATACGGACTCTTATTTACTTCGTCCTTGAGCCAGTCATTAATTCAGTTCGGTTCCCATGACTGTTCCAGATACTGTGATCATGTTGAAGATAAAGAGAAAAAAATGAAACGTACCCTTTGTCCTCAGTGTGTTCATAACTTGGCAAGGACACAGACAATTAAAATAACCCAGAGAACCATGTGCGAAGGGCTGGGGAGAACGAAATCTTAGATACCGAAAGCATTTTAAACTGTAATATGGCTATAAAGAATCTGGAGATCTTGCTAAAATGCCACTTTTGACTCTGTTAGTTTGGGGTGAGGAGAGTCAGCACTTCTAACAAGCTCCCAGATGGTGCCTGTGCTGTGGGTCCGTGGACCTCACTGAGGCAGGAGGCCACGGACGAAATTGCGTAGCCGAGCACGTGGAGAAGTCATACAGAGAAGGGTACCTGTTGGCCCATTTTGGAAGAGTCTGAGAAGGAGACAGCTAAGTTGCACCTTCAAAGATGAGCGACTTGCCAGGAAAGATGTGGGGTAGCAGAACGTCATGCTGAAGAGCCATGTCCAAAGTCAAGGGCTGTGGGACACCATCATCTTTTCTGTTTTGTTTTGTTTTTGTTTTAGGAAACATGGGAAATCCCTTGCAAGTGTGGAACGGAATGCGAGCTAGAAAGGGGAGAAAGATAAGAGACGGTATTCAGCGCCAAGAGTGGAGTCCCAATTTTATCCTGCAAGTAATGGGAAGCATTATAGGACTTAAAGGAAATTTTCATTATCTAATCTAAATTTTTAATAGACTTTTATCTTTTAGAGTAGTTTTAGGCATACAGAATCATTTAGATCATATTGCAGCAGTTCCTCATATAACCTACACCTCATTTTCCCTATTATTATCATCTTATATTAATATGGTACATTTGTTTCAATTAATGAACCAATATGATGCATTATTATTTATTAAAATGCATACTTTATTCAGATTTCCTCACTTATTCTTAATGCCCTTTTTTTCTGGTCCAGGATCCCACATTATCCTGTTGAACATCGTTTAATGCTCTTGTCTACCTCCTGTTTCATCAATACATACACTTGCAAATACATTTGTAGTATACTTAAGAGTCTCTGGTCATGATTTGAAGTCCTTCCTAGGATTTCCCTACCTCAAAAATGACCTTTTAGATTTGTGTTCACTGAGATTCATTCTCTGTACTGTAAATTCTATGAGTTTTGAAAATGCGTAACATCCTGTGTTTGCCATTACAGTGTTATATAGAGTATATATACACAGTATTATATAGTTGCCGCGTCTCCTTAGGTTTCTCTTGACTGTGGTGGTGTCTGATTCTCATCTGGGTTTTGACGTTCTTGACGGTTTCCAGGGAGACTGCTCAGGTACCTTGCAGGACGCCCTTCTCTGGAATCTGTCTGATGGTTTTCTCACAGTGAGACTGGACTTATGGGTTATTGGAAGACTGACCACAGGGCAAGGTGCCCTTTCCAGAGCATTTTATGAGGGGTGCACACTGCCAACATGATCTATGGCTGTCAGTGCTGACCTTGAAGGCCTGGCTGGGGTAGTGTCTGACGGGTTTCTCTCCTGTAAACCTGCTCTTTTTCCCCTCTTTGCCATACTGCAGTTTTTGGAAGATGGTTACTATACACAACTCATACTTTAGGAAGACTTTAAAAGACTTACCCTCTCTCCCTTTGAGGAAAGAATAGCTACAAAAATTATTAGTAATACTTCTACATGGAAGATTGCCTCTTTTCCCCATTTATAACTTTAATTATTATACCTTGGGTTATGACACAATACTATTTCGTTCATTTATTTGTTTTTTGTTCAAATTGTTCATTGAGGACTCTTGGTGTGTGTGGTATTTAAACTCTTGGGGAACTCTTCCAGTGGCTCCTGGTGCCTGTGATAGATTCCTGACAACAGGGGTTTTCTTTCAGCACTTCCTTACTTTCTGTCTCTCCAAAATGCGTCAGGCTCATCTCGTATCTCCTGCCTCAGCTCTGGAAACAGCCATTTCTCCAAGGAGCCCTGGTTTCATTCATTGGAGAATGAGATTAGAATGTAAGTTCGGGGCCCCAGATGTGATCCTCGCTACTATGGTGTTGTTTCTTTAGATCTTCTCAGCTGACAGAGAGCAGGGAAACAGGAGAGCATATGTTAACTTGTATATTTGTAAATATTTCTCTATGTAACAACTTGTGTCTGTCTTAAGCTAAACAAGAGTTCACGCTGATGCATGTAACTCCAAGTCGTGTATTAGTCTAACCTCCTTCCCGTACGTGTCTGTAAATTCCCTCTTCTATGAGTTCCACCTGCCACTCATTTACCCAACTGATCAATTTTGATGTATCTGTGTATTAGCATTGGAATCCCACAGTTTCTGGGAAATAACTTTTTTATTTGCAGTACATCCTGCCTTTAGTTTTACAGACTTTACTCATGTCCAGAGTCATTTAAGTCAGAAACTTTTCTCCTCATTTTCATCAAGGAGGTTGTTTAATACATTTGCAGTATACTTAAGAATCTCTGGTCATGATTTGAAGTCCTTCCTAGGATTTCCCTACCTCAAAAATGACCTTTTAGATTTGTATTCACTGAGATTCATTCTCTGTACTGTAAATTCTATGAGTTTGGAAAATGCATCATGTCCTGTATTTGCCATTACAGTGTTATATAGAATTACGTTACTATTCTAAAAATCCCCTTTGCTTCACGCACCTCCCCCTCCTTCCCTCCCTCTGCCCCCTGACGACCACTGTCACGTTGCCGTGTCATAGCCTCACCTTTTACAGAATGTCGTATATTTCTGGTTGGCTTCTTTCACTGATGAACATACATTTAAGGTCACCCTATGTCTTCCGGTGGGTTGATAGCTCACTTATCTTTATTGCTGGATAATATTACTTTGTCTGGATATAACACAGTTTATTCACTCACCTATTAAAGGACATCTTGGCTGCTCCTATTTTTTAAGAGTTGTGAATACAGCTATTGTAAATATTGACAGGAAAGTTTTGTATGGACATTACTTTTCTAATCCGTTGGGAGAATACCCGGATCATATGAAGAGATGACGTTTAGGAGGAGCCGCCACCCTCTTCCAGGTGGCTAGACGCTACTGTGTTCCCATGGGCAGACAGTGAGAAGTTTCTGTGCTACACATTCTTTGCGAGGATTTGGTGTTTTCAGTATTTTGGATTTTGGCTATTCTGATAGGTGTACAGTGGTAGCTTATTGTTCTTTTAATTTGCATCTTCACGGTGATGTATCATGTGGAACATCTTTTCGTGTGCCCATCTCCCTTCTGTTTATCTTAACCTTCGTTGCCGAGGTATTGGTTTAGTTCTCTGTACATCCTCAATACAAATGCTTTGTAAGAGGGATGCAAGTGCCTGGCATTTGATTCTTTTAACTGTGTGTTTCACAAAGCCAAAGTTTTTTATTTTATAAAATAATATATCAATTTTTTTCTCATGGTTTATACTTTTGGTTTTGTGCCTAAAATCTTCTTGCTGGATCTAAAGTAATCCAAAATCACATGGATTTATTTTCTCCTGTTTTCTTCATTAATCGCCATATACAAATCAGTTGTATTTCTATACATATATACTGCAGAATAAGTTTATCCACAAAATGGTCTGCTGGCATTTTGACTGGGATTAGGGTGAAGGTACAGATCAAGTTGGGAAATATTGGTGTCTTAACAATATCGATCCTTCTGATCCATGAGTATGGAATAGCTATTTATTTAGAATTTCTTTTATTTCATATATGGGTCATATCTTTCATATATAAATATTTATTTTCTGAATATAGGTCTTAAATATATACTATGTATACATTAGGTGTATATGTGACTGTTTCATTTTTTGGTGCAATTATAAAAGGGATTTTTTTTATTTTTTTATTTTTCGAAACAGAGTCTCACTTTGTTGCCCTCAGTAGAGTGCTATGGCATCGTAGCTCACAGCAACCTCAAATTCTTAGGCTCAAGCGATTCTCTTGCCTCAGTCTTCTGTGTAGCTGGGACTATAGGCGCCACCACAGTGTCTGGTTATTTTTAGAGACAGGGTCTTGCTCTTGCTCAGACTGGTCTCAAACTCATGAGCTTAGGCGATCCGCCTGCCTTGGCCTCTCAGAGTGCTGGGATTATGGGCATGAGACACGCGCCCGGCTGGGATTATGCTTCAATATCAAATTCCAATTGTTCATATAAATGCAGCTGACTACTGAATATTAACCTTGTATTCTCCACCTTACTATAAATGCTTATTACCACCATGATTTTTTATTGTTGTTGTTAGTTCTTAAAAATTTCCCACATAGATAATCATGTTAGGTATGAACAAAGACAGTTTTATTTCTTCTTTCTTAGCCCATAAACCTTTAATTTCCCATTTTTGTGTTATTGCACTATCTGAAACTTGCAATGTGATCCTGGATAGAAATGAGAAAAGGGGTGTTCATCCCTTGTTTCCATAATTTAGTTTTTAAATGATGAACTTCTGTGTTATGTGAAAATTAGAATAGGAGTGGAAAAGAAAGCAGTATTTTAGTCATCTAAGAAAAAATTTTTAAAACTGTAGAAGGGAGACTTTAAAGGAGGGAAGGGATTCAAGAGAAATGAAGCTATTTAATCTTATTTTCAAGATTAAATAGTGTCAAAGTAGCACCTGTTGACCAGGAACAGCAAAGAAAAGCTGGGACACACAGTGGGCCTGCAGTGAGGCGGTGAGCAGCACCACCCATCAGAGAGGTAATTCTTAGGAATAGTAAGAATAATTCTGGATGAAGTTGTATATATTAAACCCATTTAATAGTTATATATCTGCGTGAGGTAGATACAATTATCAGCCTCATATTAGGGATAAAGAACAGAGGCAGGGAGACATTCAGGAAAGAGTAAACCTTATTTAAGTTTGCCTAGTTGTGTGATAGAGAGTAGATTTAGGCCCAGATCATTTGGCCCCAGGGTCAGTGCTCCTCACCATAAATAGTTCTGGTCTATATAGCATAGCAGACAAAGATAAATTCCACTTTTGTCATACAATAGCCCAGGATTGTGTGAGATAAACTTTGTTTCTTAAACCATGTGGTTAGGACACTGCTGTTTTTCATGATATTCATCATGTTTCTTTGAGTATTTGAAATGTTTCATAGTATACTATTTTGTTCAAGATTAAATAGTGTCAAAGTATTGTCTTGACTCTCCGGTAGTTCTTGACGTAGCTGTCATATAAAATACAGTTATTAGGACTAGTCCACATTTTTGTTACACATACGTCTACACTTGATCTCTGTATCACCATTGGAAACCAGGGAAGAAAGCTATCCAGATGCTGGAATCTTTGAGAAGACCCTATTGGTGGTGTCATAATTTGGGAACTGCATGAAGAAATTGTAGCAGAGGCCCCAACATTGTCTGATCAGGGAGGAAGGCTGGGGCAGGAAGGGTGGGTGCAGTGGGGGGCTCACGTGTAGAATAGACTCCCTCAGGTCGCCAGCTGCTCCATGGAATGGGGGCTGGGGTGGGATTGTGGGGGTGGTGCACAGGGGCAAGGAGGAGGATTTTGGTTGCACAGAGGATTCTAGAGGAGTTGGTACATTCTCCAAATGAGCCTATTTCAGTTCCTCTTATTGGTCAAGAAATGAAAGAAAAAATATAAATTTTTAAATCTCTTAAAATAGTTAATACTCTTCAGAATTTCAGCACTTATAAATGAAAAGAAATATGGTGAGTAGGGTTTAAAGAAGAAACACAACAGATACAAGTATCACATTAATATAATGATTTTGTAATATTTATTAGCATAGGAAATTTTGAAGTAGGTAAAAGCACAAATCAAAGCATAAACAATAAAAAGAAGCCACAGTGCCCACCCAGTCAGCCTTTGTGGTATTTGCTTCTAATCTCTTTCTTCTACGTGTATATTTAAATTATTGGTGTATCAATTTCCTTTTTTAAGCCTAAACTTTTAAAGTTCTAACTGGTACTTGTGCCTATTTTTAAACATGAGTTTCTAGTTTTTAACACAATCCTAGGCACGTAGTATGCATGCATTAAAATTTGTAGGAAAAAAACAAACTAAAGAAATTAATAAAAATATTTCATATCTTATGTAGGCTTAATCATTTTTGAAAATTTTGCCTTGAATCTGGCTTTTTAGTTAATACTGCTATCCCTTCTTTTCTTTCTTTGGTCTCATCTGCCTGGTATATTTTGCTCATTGTTTTATTTTTAAACCATGCATTATTTTATTTTAGGTGGGCCACCCTTTGTATAGTGTAGAGTAGCATTTGCCTTATGGCACTGTAAATCTTTTGTTCCATCACTGAGTTCAGCTTCTGTACATACTGTTGGGACTGATGTTACCTGTTATTCTACGTTCCTCTTTCTTCTTTCTGTACCTTTTTCGTTGCCTCCTTTCCCTGTCATCTGCTGATGTCGATTTGTTTTCTTTCCCCCTACCTTACTTAGTGATATGAAGATGCAAAAAACTATTTAATTTGGTTATTATGTATTGTTACAATTTTACCAGCATATTTGATTCTATTTTCCATAAGTATCAGCACCAAGAAAGGACTTGGCCTGTGTTCCCCTCAGTCATCTCATAAATTCCTGGGTGCTGGTTCATTGATGAAGCTCCCTGTTCCCCCCAGATATCATGAATATTAATGAAGCTATTTTGTAGATATTAAGAGAATAGCTCTGGTCATCGAGGGGAATGGCATTTTAGGGGCAGATTTGGGCTTTGTAGATTCCTTCTTATCATACATCAAAGTCATCTCTCTATTGTATTGTCAGCTATAACACCATAGTCACATCAAAGGGCTTTCAATCACGGAGGTTGTTTTAACTATTTCTTAATTATATTGTGATTTTACTTTTAGTCACAGCAACTGCTTCAATAAGTAGAATGGTCTCCAAATTTTTTGAAAAACAAAAGCTTTAAAAGAAACAGAAAAATTCTAAAGACATTCTCCTCTTATAATTATTTTCCCCTAGTAATCTGCCTGGAAATAGGCATCATCAAAAAAAAAAAAAAAAAAAAAAAAAAAGGAAAGAAATCATGAGGTTCCCATTATGTAATCTTCCCAAATCCAATTCAATTGATTAGTGAGCATCTAATGCATATAAATCATATCCCCTGCCCAAAGGTAGGTTGAAACCTGGTGAGGATACATCATACACTAGTAACTCAAAAACAGAGCAATATTATAATCACAAATATTTTACCTTCTAAAAGAGTTATGAATTATCACGACGTAATAAAATGGGCAAAATCAGCCCTCTCCACTGCTGACTGCTGAGGTCTTTCTTTCTTGCCTTCTGTTCATTTTTTTTTTTTTACTTATTTAAAATCTCTTCTGAAATGCTTCCCATATGCCAAACAACAAGGTATACAAGCCCTTTACAAATATTAAGTCATTTAATTCTCATAAAAACCCTTGAGGCAGCTGGTGATATGATACCTATTCCACAGATGAGAGGGCTGAGGGTTGACTCCAGAAGGGCTGCCCCGACTGTCACACTGCTGCCTCCCCAGCACCTGCAACTGTAGGGTAAGGCGGGGCTTAGGGAGGAAGCAGGACACGGGGCAAACCTGAAAATAAATTTGGGTTTAGAGCCTTGCTCTGTCCCTCACTCACTGTGAAGACTATGATAGATGAAATCGTGGTTTAAGAACATTTCACCACCCTAATTACTGGGACTCTGGAAGATGATGAGATGCCACTCCCAAGGATATGTTACCTCGCGTGGCAACAGGGACTTTGCAGATGTCATTAGGCTTGCTAATCAGTTAATTATAAAATGAGAAGATTATCCTGGATTATCCATATGGGCCCAATGTCATCAATGTGGCCCTTAAGAACAGAGGCAGGAGAGGAAACCAGGAAACCCCAAACATGAGCAGCATTCCAAGTGTCCTTGCTGGCTTCTTGATGGAGGTCGTGGGTCCAGAAATGGGACCTCAATCCTACAGCTGCAAGGAACTGAATTCTGCCAACAACAAGAATGAGCTTGGAAGCATTTTGTTCTGGAGACCTTCCAGAAAGGAACACAGCTCAGCTGTCACCGTGTAAGATCCTACACAGAGAATCCTGCCATTTTGTGCTGGGTTTCTGACCTGCAGAACTGTGAAATAATAAATTGGTGTTTTAGGCTGGGTGAGGTGGCTCAAACCTGTAATCCTAGCACTCTGCTAGGCCAAGGGAGAAGGAGTCCTGCAGCTCAGGAGTTTGAAACCAGCCTGAGCAAGAGCAAGACAGCATCTCTACTAAAAATAGAACAACTGAGTGTTGTGGCAGGTGCCTATAGTTCCAGCTACTTGGGAGGCTGAGGCAGGAAGATTGCTTGAACTCAGGAGTTTGAGGTTGCTGTGAGCTAGGCTGAGGCCCTGGCACTCTAGCTTGGGCAACAGAGTAAGACTCTGTCAATAAATGAATAAATAAATAAATAAATAAATAATGTCTTAAGCTGCTAACTTTGTGGGACTCTGTGATGTATCAATGACATGCTAATACAATGACTTTAGACAAGTTCTCGAAGGCTGTTGAGTTTGTTTCCTCATTTGCAAAGGCAGGATAATGGTAGGATTGTTCCCTGAAGACCAAATGAAATCCACAGCACAGTCCCATCATGGTGCCTGGCTGGGGCAGGACCAGTGTGGCTCAGTTTTCTTTCAGCCCATCCCCTGTACTCTGTGCAACCAAGAGCTAAGATGTTTCTATGCAAAGCAGAGGTCCCCACCCTTTTTGGCACCAGGGCCTGGTTTCATGAAAGACAATTTTTCCATGCATGGGGGGCAGGGGCTGGGAGGGTATTGTTTTCAGGATGATTCAAGAATATTACGTTTATTGTGCATTTTATTTCTATTATCACATTGTAATATATAATAAAATAATTATATAACTCACTGTAATGCAGAATCAGTGGGAGCCCTGAGCTCTTTTTCCTGCAACTAGATGGCTCTATCTGGGGGTGACGGGAGACAGTGACTAATGAAGCTTCAGTCACTTGCCCTCCACACACCTCCCGCTGGGAGGCCTGGTTCCTAATGGGCCACAAATGGATCACAGACAGTACTGGTCTGAGGCTCAGGGGGTTGGGGGACTGCAGAGGTAAAGCCCCTCAGGGCTCCTAAAGAAAAGTATGGTTACAAAGTCAGGTTTGTAATCAATATCCTATATATTGGATGTAACAACCTCTGCTTTTCTACAGAACGCAAAGGAAGCCAAACTGTGAAATGAAGCTACCAAGATTTTAAACAGTGCTAATTCAGATTATAGCTCCCTGCCTTGTAGGGAAACACCAAGAAAGAAGAGGGCGATCCTGACGTGATGGGGAGGGTGGTGTGAGATGGCTTGGCTTCCTGAGACTGCCACAACAAACCACTAACTGGGTGTCCCCAAACAACAGACATTTATTCTCTCAGCTCTGGAGGCTAGTAGCTCAAAATCAAGGTGCTGGGAGGTAACTTTGGAGGCTCTGAGGGACACTGGTTTCGCGCCTCTTCCTAGCTGCTGGGAGCTTCCAGCAGTCCCTGGTATTCCTGCTCCGGGTCCCTGCCTCTGTCTTCACACGTCCTTCTCTTCCCTCACAAGGTCATCGGAGGTAGGGCCACCAGCTAATTCAAGATCATCTCATCTCAAAGTTCTTAATTACATCTGCAAAAGTCTATCCAGATAAGGTCACGTTCAGGTTCCAGAGCTGAGGACTTGGACGTATCTTTTCTAAGGGTCACCATCCAACTCACCACAGGGATTGCTACCTTAACTAAGGCACACACCATTATACATGTGAAATAATAAGGAAAAATAGGAAAGCAAGCTCAGTGTGGCTAATTTATGTGTTTAATATATGAAGTGAAGCAACAACATAAATCTTTCCTAATTAGAACTTCAGGTAAATATTAGTATAATCTACTCAAGGAAAAGAAAAGCATATTTTTTATTTTTTATTTGTTGCAGTTTTTGGCAAGGGCCGGGTCCGAACCTGCCACCTCTGGCATATGGGGCTGACACGCTACTCACTGAGCCATAGGTGCCACCTAAGAAAAGCTTATTTTTCTAAGAAAAAAAAAAAAGCTTATATCTCTGAAGAAGTTGAGCCCTTCTAGGCAGCTGGAATTTATAAACCTTCCCTCTTCCATTACAGACTTGCGAAGATTCTAGCATTAAAAGTAAGAGAATATAAAGAAATATGATACAGCTAAAACATATGCTATTTTTATTTATTCCAATTTTTAGAAACTATTGCCATGAGTTGGGTCCCACAATTTCTTGGTAATTGTAGTTATTTACCATTGTTTGTTTTGCCTTTTTTTCTTTTAGTACATGTTTTTTATAGAATTGTCGTTATTTAACAAGGTTTGCATGAGATGAAGCTAATTTTTAATTATTGTCTTAATAACTTTGTTGTAAATTCATACATGTAATAGTGCTTTACAATGTAGAATAGTGTGCAAACAGAGAAGAATTTCATTGGCCAAAATGAGTCACATTACCACATTTAATTTTAAGTGTATGAAGCTGTAGCCAGGACTCAGAAGGAGAAAAGGGTACTATTTGTGAACTAGCTTGGAATTCCAAACACTATGCAAAGAAATTATCATGTCCTAACTACAAAATACCAATTGATTTCTGGCTTCTCTTTGTAGATAAAATCCCTCCAAGTCTGAACAAAAGTAATGGGGTATTGACAAGTAAGTTCTATGTACATCATTGTCTCTGGAACAAACAGGAAAGAGTATTCTTGCTGAAATTTCTTGTGGAAGTGGCAAAAATACTCCCAATCTTGTTCTTCATTCTTAGCTGAGATTTTGGTTAGAGAATATAATTTCTAGGACACTGACAGTGTTCTGGGCTGTTCCACACATTTGAGGTTTCTGCTGTGTCCGACTAACAGATGTGTGGGGGTGACTGGGTATGGGTGTGGCCATGTGTGTATGTGAGATTCAGGAGTTATCATGGGTTATAAGAATGGCCATGAATTCTTCCCATCCTTATGTGAATACCCCTTTGTGACATGACTGGTTGCTCTTCTCATCAAGAAGTAGCTTTTCTTTCCCTGTCCCCTTTGAAACTAGGCTGCATCTGCCCAGGCCAAATGGCTAGCCCACAGAACACTGGGGGATAAGATGGTGCTATTTTGAGTCACTAAGTTTGGGTGGTTTGTTTTTGCAATAGGAACACAGCATACACCAGCTTATCCTGAACGATACGTATGTGTGTGTGTGTATAATACGGATCTGTGGGTACTCTTTGTACACACACTGATATATATGCATACCACATTAATTCTTATCAAGAGGCACGATAAGGAGTGTGATCCAGTTTTCATTTTATAAACAAGAAAATTCAGATGTTCACTGACATTTCCCTCATTTGTATCAAGATAATTTAGCAGATGGCTGGATTAAAGGGCTTTTAAACAAATGGACTTGAGGAAATCATTCTCAAATAGCTGATTCTTCTGCAGACAAATAATATTAAAACCAGATTGTGAGGCTAGTAGATAAGTATCTTTGTTTTTTTTTCCTCCTTCATCCTGATGCATTCCAGAATACATTATTCAGTTCGTGCCAGATGTGACTGAGACCACCTTCAGGGTCAGAACAGATAGCATCCGTTGGCCCTTAGGAGTTTAGGATTACATCACTCCTAAAAACTCTGCTGGGATCCATCAAGCCCAACTCATTTGTGCTGAAATGCAACAAGGAAATTCACTGCTGCTTCTAATACAGAAAGTTTAGTATAAAAAGTTATAAAGAAATTTCTGAGGATGAGGGTTGCTTTATAAGAAGAAACCAGAGTTCATGCTGATAAGAGTGTATGACTAGAAAGAATAGAATTGTTTAAAGTGGAAAATTTTAATTAAAAGGAAAACTTGGATGAAACTGTGCAATAGTTTTATGTTGCTGCCTTAACTAAAGGCAAAAAAAAAAAGTTGTTAAAACAAAACAGATTTATTATCCTGCAATTGTATAGGTCAGAAATCTGAGACAGATCTTTCCAGGTGAAAGTCAAGTTGTTGGGTGGGCTGTTCTCCTTTCCTGAGATTCTAGAACAGAAGATTCTCTAGCGGTTCTCAACCTGTGGGTCACAACCCACAGGAACTGTATGAAAGGGCCGCAGCATTAAGAAGGTTGATCACCACTGTTCTAGAGGAAGCAAGTTTCTTTGCTCATTCAGGTATTGGGAAAATATGGTTACCAGCGGTTATAGGACTGAAGTCCACTAGAATAATTCCGGATAATTTTTCCATCTCTAAGTATGCAACATTATTCATGTCTGCAAAGTCCCTTTTGCCATGTAAGGTGACATAGTCACAGGTTCCAGGGCTTAAGACAGGGACATCTTAGGGGGGCATCATTCAACCTACCACGGATGACCAAAAGGCATAGGATGACTGGAAATATAAGTCTTAATAATGTTATGACCACTGGGGTTCGCTTCCCAGGATACTCATCTTTTCTGGGTGTGAACTCAAAGAATAGACAGATTAAGAAACTTGAGTATTTTGGTGATTACTATGGCATGCTCTGTATAAGGAAGAATGAGTTGTATTTTGGCTTATTTTTTGCCTGTTTAGAAATATCTCAGGCTTTTCCATAATACTTTTTACTTACCCTTAGAAGGTATTTTTAATCACCTCCTCCTATTTAAAAATTCTTTCATAGATGAATATTTGAGACTTTTGCTGTTCAACTCAGAGTTTAGGGAGGTGAATCGGAGTCTTGGGAGTTCAAGATGCTTCCCAGTAGAGTGTCGTGACTCAGAAAACCTCCCCATTTCCAGACTCTGTAGGGAGGGGTCCTGATCCAAGAGAATGTCCCCTCTAGTGCAGTGAACATAGGTGATTGCAGAGTGCAAATGGCAGGAGAATTCATTAAAGCCTGAGCCCTGTGGGGCCACGGCTCAGCCTTGTTCAGAGGCAGAGTGACAGAGAGAGGAAGCTAGTAATGACTACCTTTTAGTGAGCCTGGCCCCTTATGACCTAATAAAAATGTTCCGAGGATGTGTTTTCCTTTCTAATATTTTTAGATAATCGATATGCCCCTCCAAATCAATTTCTCAGGTAGATCTGATTGAGGAGCTGAGTGATGTCACGTGACTCCCACTGTCCCCCACATTGGCCACTGGTAGGGTCAGTCTCTAAGTGCACTCAGGCAGATAAAGACCTCTGGGCAGGAGGAAACAGCTCCCAGCTACAGGGCTGGGCAGATCATCCCCCATGAGAGAGGTGAAGCCTGAGATCTATTATTAAATGAGGTTGGTACTGTCACTCTTCTCCTGGGGACGCTGGCTTGGGTCTTGAGTCATAACTGAGGTGTTAAAGTGGCTTCTCAGAACCCAGCATCCTGCAGTCCCTTGTTCTCCTGGGCCAGACATTCACAGGGTCCCTAAGCTTTTCTGAGCCTCCTGGGTCTGAGGTTCAATTGTCCATTTTGAAAGTCTAGAGATTGATTTTGTCAGTTTTCTCAGGGGTTACTAAACATTAGGTGTATGAGCCTTACTAGACAATTTGTACCAGACGTATTTATTAAACCTGGATGCCAATTGCTAATTTGCCACAGGGGATAGACTGTGTCTGCGAGATGATGTGCGTATCCAAGGCAACCTCTCCTGCACAGCCAGCACACAGGCTGAAAGCGGAGGAAGAGTCGGGTCTGGGGGACGCTGCAGCCACACTGCATCTTACCAGACCTCGGGAATGATGCTCGAGTGACTAAAAGGCCACACTGCGCTGTTATGATGGTTTTGGGGGAAACAATACTCCCTGATTTTCCATTTCGCTAGGTTCCCAGCAGGCTTGCACGAGAACACATTGTCTCATCCTTGCTACGATACAGTTGAATAAGTAGCAGCTTTTAAATTGGATTATCAACCAATGTTGCCACCAATTACTTGCATATCAATAGCAAGTCATTTGGACAACATTAATTTGATCAGCATGTAAGTCACACGTTATCGATCGTTTGCTAGATTTAATTCCAGTAAGGAACTGGGGTACTGTATTCCACACTTCCGGTGTGCTGCAGCGCTACGCAGCACACAGTTCTCAGCTCAGCATCACTGGCGCCATCTGTGAGCTTGTCTGAGATGCACGCTCACGGCCCTGTCATCAACTACTGAATCAGAGACTCTGGGGTGGAGTCCAGGACACAGCTTTAACAAATCTGCATGGTGATTCAGAGAATGAAAGTGCAGAAGCGCAACTATCAAGGTTAAAAGAAGGGATTCTGGGGCTGGACTGCTGGGTTTACAGTCAGGCTAGTCCGCGGCAGGCTGGATACCCTCGGAAAATTATTTAACCTCTGTGAGATTCAGACTCCTCAAATGTAAAATGAGATTACTGAGAATTCTTACCTCCCAGAGTGTTGGAGAGGATTCACTGAGTCAATACAAGTAAAGAGTATTTTGAATAGTGCCTGGCAGAGGCCGGCAGTGAGAACCCTGTCTGTGTTTGCTATTATTATTGCTTCCATTTCAGGGGTGACCAAGTGGGAACATGGATGTGCCTGCCTCAGTTGCTCTTTGGGCTTAAAGCCCTGCATCTCAATGGTGGTGGGCCCCCTGGACTGGGCAACAGGAAGGCCAGGCTCGCATTTTGGCTTCTTATCACTTTTAAATCCTTGAGCAAGTCGACTCCATATGACCCCTGGTTTCTTCACCCAAGCAGATGTGTTGGCTTTTTTAAATGTTATGGTAAAATAGACATAACATAAAATTTACCGTTTTAATCATTTTAAATGTGCAATTCATCATGTTAAGTACTTTTATACTGTTGTGCAACAGATCTCCAGAAGTCTTTTCATCTCGCAAAAGTGAAACTCTGTACTGATCAAGTTCTGACTCCCACTCCCCAGCCCCTAAAAGGCCCCATTCTACTTTCTGTCTCTAACAATTCGTTGATGCTGGGCACTTCACGGTACTGGAATCACACGCCGTTTGCTTTTATGCATCTGGCTCCGTCACTCAGCATCATGCCTTCAAGGTTCACCCACAGCGTAACCTGTGTCAGAATTTTCTTCTTTCTGAGGCGACTGATATTCCATCCTCTGGATGGATCACATCTGTTTTTAAGGTGTATTACCTTCAATTCTGTTAAAACATCACCTTGCCTCTCCTCCTGCTGAGAACTTGTCACGAAGAAGAGTGTAGACCAGTGATCAAGCCTCTAGAGTTGGAATTTCAAAGCAATGTTGGAATTCCTTTCCTGGAATGATCATCAGAGCTGTCATCAGATGAGGTCAGACTATTAAGTTTATAATCTCATCTTAGAAAAAGCACTTTGAAGGGTGAGCTAGGCAGTGGGGTTGGTGCACAGCTTCCCAAAGGAAGCACTTTGAAGGTGACCACAGTGATATTTACCAGGGAGGTGTGTAGCAATCTTTCTAGGATAAGCTCACCAACTTAAGCGTCCAGCCCCTCAGTGTCTAGTGGGGCTAAGTCAACATTCCTCTTAGTCAACATAAACGGGGACCAAGGGGAAATACCTGGGCACTGAGGTGAGAAACAACGGTCCTGCAAAAAGTGGTCCTCAGAGGCCGGGGAAAGCAGCTCAAGGTCAGGACAAGGTGTGCAGTGGTTTTAATTTGTATTTCTTTGGTTTCTGGAGAGGTTGAACATCTCATATTTTTCCTTGAGAATGGTTTATTCACATCTTTGCCTGTTTTTTTTTTTAAATCTAAATGTGTAATGTATTTTGTTATCTATTTCTAGAAAACAATATAACATTATTTTATGTTAGAAATCAGTCCTCATTACACCATACATTTAAAATGGTGTTTGGGGAGGACGGCACCTTTGGCTCAAAGGAGTGGGACATTGGCCCCGCATGCCAGAGGTGGCGGGTTCAGGCCCAGCCCTGGCCAAAAACTGCAAAAAATAAATTAAAAAATAGTGTTTGGGGGACTATATACTTGTTTCACAGATTGCCTATTATGACCTTTGCTCATTTTTCTTTAGAGGTGTTCAGTGGTTTTTCAGTTTTAAAAGTTCTCTCTAAATTAAGTATATTAATTTGGTCTCTTCATCTTGTACTATCATTGCAGTTTTTTTATCTTATGAAAGTTGAAATTTTTAACTCAAGATAGATATCAATCTCTTCCTTTAAATATTAAACCCTTCCCAAATTAATTTTTACTGAGACATATTGGAGACACAGGATAAGGTTTGAGTTTTGATAGGTTTTGGCAAACACCTGCCTCACATTGCCCCACTGGAATCTAGATCCAGGCTTCCTCTTCCGGAAGCGCCCTCCGGCCTGTCTAGCCCATCCCCCCACCTTCCCCGGCCAGGCCTCAGTCCATCTCTCCTCCACTCCTCTCACTGTAGACGACTCTTACCTGCTCTGAAGCTTCCTATGAAGGCAGCTATGCGGCACATTCTATTCTGTGCCTGCCTTTCCTCCCCAATGTGATATTTCTGTGTTTCACTCTTATCCTTGCATGTTTTGGGCCATTATGAATAAAGCTTTGGTGATGATTCTTGCATCAGCCTTTGTGGGCGCATGTTTTCTTTTCTTATGGGTAATACCTAGGAGTGGAATTGCTGGATCACAGATAAAGTATATGTTGAACTTCATAATACGCTGACTGTCTTCCAGAAAAACTGTATTATTTCCAATCTCACTGGAAGAGAAGCAGAGTCCCAACGGTTTGTCTTCACCCACATTGTTTCATCTTTCAACTCATTTCTATGTGAATTCTGAGACAATAGGAGTCTAACTTCATCTTTTCCTACTGGCTCAGCCACTTATCCTCATAGTCGGATCATTATCAAATAGTCCACTGTTCCTCGTTGCTCTAAATATGTCAGTGGTTCCTGCACGTTTTCATTCTCTGGACCTGCGTTGGTTCCCTCGTTAGTCACTCAGTTTTGGCCATTGCCAAATACACTTGAATGTCTGTCTGATGGGGAACTGGCCCCGACTTTCCTTTGCTCCAAAGGATTTCTGGATGTTCTCATTTATTTAATCTTGAATGAAGGTCAGATTTCTTTTTCCAAAATTTTGATTTTTATAATTGAAGGAATGATGGAGGGATAGAGAATAAAAATGAAAGATTGGTTCAGCTTTCTGAAAATTTTTGCCTGAGAAAATAATAGCACCAAAATCTTATTTAAGAAAAAATAGTTATTAAGTGTTACCCTTATGGAGCAATGCAGAAAGGGTTTTTTAAAAAATGCTATACCTAGCTGGAGTTCAGAAGTCTTTTTAATTAGAGCTTCAGGCATCATGGAAATTCCTGTGGAAAGTAATTTTAAAAGTTCTCAAATTCCTGGAATCTATTTTTGTAGGGGAATTTACATTTCTTGCTAATCTGCTGCAGTGAGGCCTGTGACACTCTCCAGGCGCCACCAACAGTACTCGACTGAGCTGGTAGATGCACACGTTGGCCTGACTTTGCAAAGTCACCTACTGAGGAAGCCAGTGTGTCACCAAGAGATCATTACTGACCACGAAGCCAGCGGAAGCCTCACCTTCATACACAGAAATCACCTTCCCACCTTGACGTTTGGGTTTAAGAGAGGGAATGGCTGGGGCTCACTTTGAGGAAAGAACACGAGACTTCGAATTATTTGGCACTAGCTCTTAGTTTGGAACTAATTTTCAGAGATAGTCATTAAAATCTAAGACAGTAGATGTAATACCATATGATTTCTATGGTTTCTTTTTAAAAAATGTTTTCTGAAGGTTAAGATCCTAGGGAACCCAAACAGAAATAACAAGAGTTAGCACGGGTGTGGAGAATTCAGAGCCCTGTGCACCATTGGTGGGAATGGAAAATAGTGCAGCTGTTGCAGAAAAATAGGCTAATGATTTAGTGTATGATGTAGCACCCCCACTTCTGGATATATACTCAAAAGGATGGACAGCAGGGCCATGTACAGATGTGTGCATTTGTGTACCTGATTTATAGTAACATTATTCACAACGGCCAAAAGGTGGAAGCAGCCCAAGTGTCCGTCAATAGATGAGCAGATAAACAGAATGTGGTCTGTACCTAGATGGAACATAATTCAGCCTTAAAGAGGAAGGAAATTCTGACACACTCTACACCGTGGGTGACCTGCTGGACATCATGCCAAGTGAAGTCAGCCACTCATGAAAGGAAAAATACTGTATGATTCTACTCATAAAAAATACTGAGAATAGTCAAAATCAGGGAGATAGGAAGTAGAACTGTGGTTGCTGGAGGCTGGGGCAGGAGGGGTGGGAAATGGGGAGTTATTGTTTAGTGGGTGTAGGGCTTTAATTTACAAGATGAAAAGTGTTACACAAAAGCGTGAATATACTTAGTGCCACTGAGCTATGATTAAAATGGCAAATTTTGTTATGTATATTTTATCACATTAAAACAAATTTTTTTTTTAAGTAAATAAAAGAAAGAAAGGTCCAGATTCTGAGAAACCATTACGGGTCATTATATTATGTTCACTGTGGATATGTTAAATGTAAAACCCAACAGGTCCCAAATTGGATGGGTCAATACAATGATAGTTAACTTCTCCCTCATTTAGTCCCTTATAGGTTTGCTGGCAGCAGGTGGAGGTGTTAAATCTGCTCCAGACAATCATTCTTGGAGCCACAACTCTGGCTGGGACTCTCTTGCTGTCCTGCCTCCCTCAAGCTTCTTGGAATTTTCTCTAGATAGTCAGGGGAAGAGAATGAGGGGAGGGTGCTGTTTGGGGAGTTTTTGTGGGCCAGGCATCAACCTCGTTGATCCTGGTCATATACCACTGGCTGGACGTTGGTGCCAGCTACACCTGATGCCAGGGACACAGGGAAATGCCATCCAGCTATGTGTCCAGGGGGAGAGGGATTCTCAGACATTCCTGGGAATCGTGGGTCTCTGCTGCACACATTGTGCTTCTGAGTCCCACCATGAGGGCATATCTGATGAACATCTTCCTAGCAGTCAGAATCCTTATGGGGAGCAGAGCAATATTATGCCTCCATGATAGCCCACCCCCGACATGACAATATGTAGTCCTGTGAATATACATGGAATTATTTCAATTAGCCCACGTTTTGATCTGAAGACACACTTCTACATTTCCTACCGACGTTCAGGCAGTGGGACTTGCAGTGACAGTCATAACTCAGATCAGATCAAGTTCATGGACCAGATGGCATACAAAGGTGGCATGCATACTAAATTGGCATTAGATGGAAACATGGAAACCTGGCTCCTGGGGGCTCATTGCCAGGCTCTAGATGATGCTCCCATCTCAGATGCTCTGGCAAAGAAGTAGAATGGGAGTAGATGGTGGGGCTCAAGCAACTGCTAAGTCACAGCCCTGGCTTTAGTGAGTTGATAGTTTCTAGAATGTTCTTTATCCTGAAACTCTCACTAGGGAATAGCCCCTGCACACAGAGCCAGACTTGCACTCTGTCAAGTGAGATGCAGATTCTCTTCTATCGATAGTCTACATATATTCATAAACTTGAGTTTGAATTGTAATTTTTTAAAAAATGGAAGTTTTAAAATTGGTTACAGATTTCACCATTAAATACGCTTCCATGAACATAAAAAATTTTTAGGAATGTGAATCATCACTTCTCAATTTATCTTGTCAGATCAGAATTTAGCATGTTGGGTGTTCTTAAGTCACGCTCACATTATTGAAATATGTCCCATTTTACTGCTGGAAATTCCTTTACTGCCTATTCTGGTTTGGCTGTCCCCCTTCCAACCCAAGTCTGAATCTTTCTCCACAGTGTAGCCCAGCTAAACAATTACTGACCCTGTCATTTAAAACCCAAGTCAGATTTAATAGACACAGGATTAATTTAGTAATGTCTATGTGTAGCTGGAAACACTGTCCCTCCCCAGGGCTGACAGATTGACCATCTTGGGAGTGTTTGTCTGAAAGGTTTTGATAACGAGCATGTTCAGTTTTTCATTTGGAATTTCTCCGCACCATGGCCATGGTGCAGTCTTCTGATACTTTTTATAGTCTGAGTCTTTCAGAAGCTCTTAAAGAAAATCTAGACATTTCCTACATGCTCGAAGCAATAGCCAGTAAAAGGATCCTTCCCAGACCATCTGCAGCCTGCATGCTCCAGGGAGCCCACTGTAGTGTCATGATGAATGGATATATTTTTTATTTTAAACATTTAATTATTTGTTCACGTCACAAAAGTTTTTAGCACCTACTGTGCGCCAATTACAGGGATGCAGCAGTGAGCAAAAATTGCTTCTGCTCTGATGGAATTTTACATTCTAGGGTAGGGGAGAGAAAAATACAAAATGTGTTGGATAGTCACAAGTACCAACAAAAAAAGGAGACTAAAGCAGGGAAAAGGGATAAAAAATGTTGGTGTCATGGGGGTAGGGTCATCAGTTAAGGTCTTTTTGATGAGGTGGCATTTGAGTAGAGATCTAAATTGAGAAAGGGCACAAATGGCCAGGTGCAGTGGCTCACACCTATAATCCTAGCACTCTGGGAGGCCAAGGCAGGTGTACTGCCTGAGCTCATGGGTTCAAGACCAGCCAGAGCAAGAGTGAGACCCCGTCTCTAAAAAATAGCCGGGCATTGTGGTGTGTGCCTGTAGTCTCAGCTACTTGGGAGGCTAAGGCAAGAGAGTTGATTAAGCCTAAGAGTTTGAGGTTGCTGTGAGCTGTGACAACACAGCACTCTATTGAGGGCAATAAAGGGAGACTATGTCTTAAAACAGAAAAAAGAGAGAAAGGACACAAATCCCATGTAAGTGGAGGAAGGAATGTTCTAAGCAGGTTTCACAGGGGCAGGACGTGCACCCGTGGGCTTTACCCAGGCATTCGGTGCTCTGCGCACAGCAAAGCCTATCACAGAATCAGAGGCCTACAGATGTGTGATTCCGAGTGTGAAGGTCTGGAGACTCAGAATCAGAGGCCGACCGACGTGTGATTCCTAGTGTGAAGGTCTGGAGACTCAGAATCAGAGGCCTGCAGATGTGTGATTCCGAGTGTGAAGGTCTGGAGCTGCACAGAAATTCTAAGCAGAGCCGTATAGGTGGATCTGTTTATCCTACGTGATCAGCAGTGTGGGGAAAGTGTACTTCACACGGGCAATTTTTATTTTGCCTTTTTCTTCCTATTTTTTTTTTTTTTTTTGTCTAGTGTCTTTGGACGCAAATTTTAGATGCTGATTCAGGAAGAAAAAAAGAGATCAACTTCTTTAATTGAGAAAAATATTTCTTTTGGTAAGAAAGCCGTGAAAGGAGTCTAGGGGCTAGTAGGATTGTAACTCCTGCCCAGGCTAGAGCAGTTTCCTTTTCTGTCACCTTAGAAAATAAAAATTTTCCTGTTGTACTCTTCATTTGCAAATTTTGCCTATATTTAAAACTTCTTTTTGAAAATCACTAAATGTCTTTTTATTCCTCTATTATTAACTTTATTTTTCAGATAAAAATTGCAAGGGCTAATTACAGACTGTATAACTCTCTCCATTTGGGCTGTAAACTGCTTATAATTAAGTTTGGTTTTCAATTATAAATTCATGTGGAGGCTATTATATTTGGCTTAAAATAGATAGGCACATTTGTTAAGTATTCTCAGTTTTAGATAAGAAAAAATGCGTATTATTAAAAAAAAAAGTGCAGCCTCTCAAAACCTTTTCCCCAAACTGGGATATTAGCTGTTCTGTTGGTCATGGTCATGAATGTAGCTTTACTTAAACAACAACAACAACAACAACAACAACAACAACAACAACAACAAAAAACCCCCAGATTTTTCTTTGCTTGAAGATATTGACAAGAGTGGATGCTGTTTGCATTATCTTGACTCCTTAAATGACAAACGCAAAACAAATGGAAATGTGGCTCTACTTTTAATACACTTTTGCATATGGTGCAGGACAAGGTCCTGGCACACACATGGGCATATTTGTGTTTCTTTAAAATCCGTATCTGAGAGAGAGCTCGCTGTTGGACATGTTCCTATGGACTCTGATTGAATTATAGGAAATTGGGAAAATAGAAACCTAGAAGGTTACATTCCAAAGAGGTTGTAGGGATGCCACCACTCAGGAGTATTTTGGAAAGATAAGATACAGCTGAGAGACTATATTCCAGTCATGCATTTAGAATCAGCAAACCTCTGCACAAATCTTTTGTAAATATTTCAAACTCTCACTAAATATTATACTTCTCTACATAACATTTTCCATCTTGTGGCCAAAAGAGTAACGGCCAATAACTTATTTCAAATGCACCATCATCCGCTTTCCATGAATCATTCTGCGGCTTCCAGATGTGGCTAGTGATGCACATGGATTCTGTGTATGGCCTTAAATACGTGCCCAAGTATTTGTTCAATGGACAAGTAAATAAATGCAAAGCCAGGGATCTGGGCATGCTGTGATACTTAGCACATTTGCTTAATCAAGTAAGGTCAAGGTTGTTTTTAGTTGTAAAATAGTTCCTATACTACTTTGGTCAGGTCTATTTTTGATGTTGAATGTCAGCATTAAGCAAGTGTTACTAATTCTCTTTTTAACAACCAGGAGTGGTGGACGTCAGGTCAAACTCATTATAAGACACCTGTCGGAAAGAAGAGTACTAAACCAAGTTTGCAACAAGTTAAAGGAAAAGGGGCTTTGCAGGTGGGAAAACTGGAGACAGAGCTTCGTCAAGGACGCCGGGGCACCCACCTGCCCACCCCGCGTGAGTGTGTGGCCTTGCTACAGCTGAATTTGATTTGAGACCCAAACGTATCCAAGATGTCACACTGGCCAGTCATGGGTTCTAGTTAAGGTAAAATTTGTTAGTATCTTTTTATAAGTCCCTAACAGAAAAAAAGGGGGAGGGTGGAGATGCTGTAAGAAATTAACTTTTTCGTTTTGGCAAGACCCTTTCCTGCAAAGAACATGTCATTCCTTGCCATTGTCTTCTCAATGACAGTGCAAGGCCACTGAGACCTAGCTGAGCTATGGGCTTCTGCTCCTGCTCAGGAGCAGTCTCGTGTCCCCCAGGCTTCAGAAGACTTGGTTCAGGCCATTGGGATCTTAATCTAACCCTTCAAAAGGCACACGCGTGTCCCCTTCTGTTCAAACTTCCAGCCCCCTGAAATGATGTGGGAACAATGCCAATAGGTTATCTTGTAGATCTGTTAGGTTATTTGGAAAAAATAAAAGGCACAGTAAAAGGTTTCTTAAATCAGGTTCTGGGTCAACATAAGAGGGTCGAGCTGCCTTAATTATAAGTCATCACATTTTTCTTTCGCATGTATGACTATTCTGTCCCCACTCCATACCGCTGGGTAGTCATGACTACATTTACTTTCTCTGTTTTAGCTCAAAGAATGGAACACTTTGAATATGTGTGATAATAATGACTTTGAACTGCATTCGATCTTATCCTGCTTTTATGGACAATGGTACTTATTTCATTGTTGTGTGTGTTCCTGGGAGGACATAAGGTTTGCGAGTCACTATGTTAGCTCAAAGTAGAAAAAAAAGAGTAGATTAACCCCAGAAAATCCCACAAAAACCACACTACTGATTGCTTAATTGTTAGCATTGCTCAAATTTCCTCCTCTATAGAAGAATTTAGGATGATATAAATTACATTTCATGCCAGACAGGAAGAATAGTATTACCTATTTAACTATAATAAGACAACATTCAGGTTTGTGAATAACTGAGAAAGAATATTTCATGGAATGAAGCTTTTATCTTATGTCCTTTTATACTCCTTATGTATATAGGGAGTATATTTATTTACACAAATAAATATTAGTGACTACAGATAATTGAAGTTGAAGGCTTTCATTATATTTCCTTCTCTAATATGTAACTATCACAGTTTAAAACATATTGGACTAGTTTTACCTTATATAGATGGCTGGAGGACTATGGGCACCATTTGTTAAATGTTCATTATTTTTCTCACATCTTAAGCAAAGGTCGCATACCATTATGTCCAGGCTTTGCAGTAACCGTGCTTGAGAACCAGGTACAGGTGTATGGGGTTCTCACAGCCCTCAGAAGCCAGGTCTTTAGTTCTGGCTTAGGAGGATGGGAAGGAGACAGCACCACGGTTCCACCCACCCACTGGGTTGCAGCTCGCTTCCCTGGGGGATGCATGAGTCACGACTCCGTGAAATACACTCAGAGCCAGCCCTTTGGTAGAATGCAAGGCATTTGAATACTCCCTGCCCCAAACTACAGGCTACCGTGTACCTTTCCTGGAATTCTATTTTCTCTTTTTACGTATAGCAAGAGTTGGCACAAATGATCACTAATACCCTTAACAGATCTGATGTGATGTGGTTTGTATTAAGTTTAACATACTGAATTTAAAAAGCCAACTCCCTCGGTGGGGTTCATGGTCCATCTTGGTCACATTCTCACACTTCATTCTACTCATTTGCCACAAATATCCAAATGCACTGTACGGAAAACATGAGGAAGTTTGTGTAGTAAAAGTTTGACTCTCAGGGCCTTTCTAGAGATGAGAAGCTCCAGGCACTTTTCTTCACGGTTTGTTCAGCAGCTATTTTTAGAGCACACATGTATATTTATTCCTGGATGCAAGGAATGGGCCTGGGCCTCCCCACCACATCAAGTGAGGAGCCACTAAGCTTGCTCCCAGGTTCAGGGGAAAGAAAAAGCAGCAATTTGAGTTGAGTCCCCAAAGAGTTGGCAAAATTATATCTGGAGAGGGTTGTCTGAGAGGGGAGAAGGCAATGAAAGGCCTGGGGCAGCCCCAGGGATGCCTGGTCCTATCATTTCATTATAATTCCTAAAGAATTATTGTATCATTGAGGGGCAGAAAAAATAAGTTTGACTCCTTACACAAGGGAGACCGATTTGAATTTAGATCAGCAGAATGATCCTGTGGGTCTCCAGGTCTCACGTACCTCATCTTCTTCCTCGTGTCCAAAAAGCTTAACAAGTGTTGCAACCAAACATATGTGCAGATGTATATCACATTCTGTCTGCCTATGTATCTTCTGATAAAAAATAGTCTATCCATGCCAAGGATATTCTGTGCACTTTAGAATGAATACAACTTCTGATGCCCATATGGTAACCTTATGCTTTGAGAACTCTTGTATCGCACAATAAAAATCTGAGCTGTCAAAGTACGTATGTGATAGGGAAAGAATAACTAAATGCATAGGGAAAGACTCCAAAAGGAAATTTGTATTCTTTTTTTTTACCTAAATAAATCTTCTACAGACATGTTTGAGAAAACCCTATGAGTTTAGTGAAGAGCGCCCTGAATTCTAATTTAGAGATCACAGGCTTGGGCCATAGGTATATTACTAAAGGACTTTAAGGAGATGACTTCTCTGACTCTCATTCATAAATAAAAAAATACCACAGATGTTATAGTATATCCAACCTGCCTGAATTATTGAAAGAAATCTTCCACGTTAACACGGGAGGCAGTGGTGTGTAATACGTAGAATTGGAGGTCAGATTGTGGTCCACAGTTTGGAAATGCAACTTTTAAACTACATGACAGAGGGTAATTTCCAAACCTCTGTGCACCTCAATTTAATAAAATCTAAAGGGTAGAAAATACTGATTTCACAGAGTTGTCAAGAGGGCAAATTGATACTGGGTCCCTCAATTATTTAGCATTTTAAGCACTAAATGAATGGTAAATATTCTGCCTCTTTCCAGGAGCCTCTGGTCCCAGATTTTTGCACTGTGAATTCTTTCCATCCCACCAAAAGCAGATAATTCCCATGTGATTAAAATTGTTCTGCTGCATAGAAAACAAGAAAAGCTTAACACTTTTTTGATAAATCCAGTGTAAACATGAGTAATCAAATTTATCAAATATAGCACCAAAAATAATCTATAGACCAATCTTCTTTATGAATAAAGGAGCAAAATGGCAAACAGAATCAGCTGCACATAAAGCAATTAGAACGCCCTGATCAGTCGCAGTTGCTTTCAGGAAAGGGAGTGCTGGTTCACCTTCTGCTCTCATCAGGCTTGTCCCCACAGAGAGAGGGCAGCGGGCAGGACAGGGGCAGTGACCCGAATGCACAAAGTGTTCCCTTTCTTACTTACAGTGTTCAGGCACACCAGGTGGCAATCTCTTCCCTCCATAATCTTATCCAATTTTATGGTTTTAAATATCATCTATATGCTGGTAAATTCCAAATGCATAGCTGAAACCTCTGTGGCTCCCGCAAACTCCAAAGTTATCAACCACTTAATAACACCTCCACCTGGAGCAGGTGTCTCATATGGGCCATGTCCAGGCCACCTTCCTCCCATCTTCCACTTGCTCACCAGCGGATCATACTGATGACCCAAGAGTGGTTCTTCACTCCTCTTTTCCCATTATCCCTCCTTCTGAAGTTCTGGTTGGTTTTACACTTTAAATCTATTCCAAGTTCAGACAGGTCTCCCCATCTCTGATACAGTCTAATTTAGACCAACCACACCCCTTGCCTAGTCAATGGCAACAGCCTTCACAGTGGTCTTTTGCTTCTATGCTTATTCCCTCCTGAACTCCAAATCTTTTATCATGAGTGAATACTTTTTTTAAAAAAAGTGGTAAATGAGTAAGCATCTATCTAGAACATAAATATGCTTATGATAAAACATCCTTGCGCCC
This sequence comes from Perodicticus potto, assembly GCA_963574655.1. Lineage (NCBI taxonomy): Eukaryota > Metazoa > Chordata > Mammalia > Primates > Lorisidae > Perodicticus > Perodicticus potto. Next base: position 89,005 of record CAUYRH010006249.1, read on the forward strand.
AAACTTTGCAGTGGGTTCCCATGACACTTGGATGACACGCCGTCACCCTATGTGCCTTGCTAACTCCCTCTGCCTGGGCAGCTGCTGCTCCAGCCATCCAAGGCTTTGGGGCTTTTTTGAACTGCTTCAAGCTCTTTGATTATCTCCTCCCTCCCTTCTCCCATCTAGCTTTCTTATCACTTCCTTTCTGGAGGAGTCAGCCTTCCCTACTACACTCTGTAAAACAGCCCCTCTTTCTACTTGAAATTATTTATTTCTTCACTGGTTTGGTTTTCCTCTTCCCCCACTGCAGTATAATTTCCAAGATGATAGAGACTTTGCCTTCTTCATTCTACGGTCCCATGTCACCTAACATTTCCGTCATTGATGGAGGGTATGTACAAAGGGTCCCAAAATATTGCAATGGAGCTGAAAGTTTTCTTTTGCCTAGTGATGTCACAGCCCTTGTAACATTGTAGCACAATTACTGCTTTATTTGTTCAGTAAATTTAGTGTAAGTGTACGACGTTTATAAAGTCTACAGTCCCGTACAGTCAAGTCCTGGACCTTCACATTTGCTCACCACTCACTCTCTGGCAGAACCAGGGCAGCTTCATTCCTGCGATCTCCATTCAAGGTAAGTGCCCTGTTTAAGGGACCATTAAAAAAATGTACACCAAATGTCCCTGTACCTTTTCTATGTTTAGACACACAAATACCATTGTGTTACAGTTGCCTACATTGTTCAGCATAGGAATAAGCCCGGAGCAGCAGGTTACACCCGACAGCTCAGGTGTGCAGTAGGCTATGCCACGCAGGTTGTGTAAGAACCCTCTAGGATGGTTGTAAAACAACCAGATCACCTAACAATGCGTTCCCAGACACTGTCCCCCATCCTTATCAAGAGTCACGTGACTGTATATGCTCTATGCTTAGAACACTGCCAAGTTCAGAAGACACACAGAAATGTCTTGAAGTATGGGAGGGGAACAGAAAGAGAGGAGGGAAATAGAGGGAGGGAGGAAGGGAAGAAAAAAGAGGAAAGGAGAGAGGGAAAAGAGGAGGGAGGGAAGAAGCAAGGAAGGATCTGAAATTCCACAGAGGAGCTCAGCTCAGGGCTGACGACAAAATCGGGGGGACTAGAGACAGTCCCGTGACTCCAGAACAGCCCTGTGGTTTCTGTTCCCTCATTGTAACGAACAAGGCATTCTTGTTTGTGAAGCACTTTGAGTTCTTTCTGTGTGAGGTTTAAATTCAGGGGATTGCATTGCTCCATTATTCTATTCGCTGCAATGCAAATACATTTCAGAATATTGAGTAGAGTGAGAAAAAGCGCAGAGAGGTATTACCAGAATAAATGGAAGAAGAGAAGGAACCAGTATATGCAAGTGACCCGAATACTAAACACTCAAATTTGAGTCCAAAAGATCAACTGCAAATTCAAGTGGAGAGAAGAAAATGAACGGATTTAAAGAATGATTACTCTAGTGCTTTTTAACCAAGATGTGAATTTTAAATGGGGGTAAATTCCATCCCGGCTTCACCGGGCCAAGTTCAACTAAGGGGAAGAGTCAGAAAACACAATGTCCGTGTCAGTTTTCCCAGCGTCTCTTTCTTGCCTTGTTTGAATGATCTTATTAAACATACAATAGTGTTAACACATGTGCATGTTACTTAAAGCAGGAATTGTTCCCTTGATAATGAAGAGGGAAGACCCACTTGGGAAAGGTATTAAAACTATCGCTCACTTACATGATGACTCTGATACCAAAGCAAATGTCTGCCTGTGTGCCGCCAGAATGCAGAAAGACGAGCGTGACAGCCTCCTATCTGATGGACAGCCTGCCATGTCACTGTAGCTGCATGTGGCAAAGGACTGCACTTTCTTTTGAGGCACTAAATGATTTGAATATAAATAAGCAACTCTTTCCGCCTGTCAGTTTCCTCAAGAATATTTAGTGCCCGCTCTTTTAATGATTGCTCATTACAGATGAGTGCGAGCGAACGGATTTAATCAGGGCAATACGGGGTAATGATCATGTGAATTCCTCCTCCTCGGGTCTTGTTCCATCTGTTCCAAGCCATTTGTCCATGTAAAACTGTCAGCGTTCTGAACTGCCAACTGACAGGTGAGGCCAGACAGGCACGTTTTTCATCTCAGAGCCAGAAATTCTCTGATGTGTCCTTCTCACTAACACAGTTTAAAGACCTAAATGTCCATGCTCTTTATTTGTTGTTGATCATTAAAATATTTATCGTGACCACTGTCCTTGGCCACCTTGATGGGATGTAGTAGCCCCTACAAGAAAGTGGAGAAACAGGTCCCTGGAGGTGTTCACCCCAGTGCTGAAAGGCACTGCCCACACCTGGGGCTGGAGGGCGGTTAGGTTAGCAGTCACCCCACCTGGGGCTGGAGGGCGGTTAGGTTAGCAGTCACCCCACCTCGGGCTGGGGGGCGGTTAGGTTAGCAGTCACCCCACCTGGGGCTGGGGGGCGGTTAGGTTAGCAGTCACCCCACCTGGGGCTGGGGGGTGGTTAGGTTAGCAGTCACCCCACCTGGGGCTGGGAGGCGGTTAGGTTAGCAGTCACCCTACCTGGGGCTGGGGGGCGGTTAGGTTAGCAGTCACCACACTGTCTTTCCCCTATGGTCACATGTGTCTTGTTTGGCCATCTTTCCATGTTAGAGGGTACGTTGTAGGCAAGTTGGTGGCACTTGTCCTGGAACGGTGTGCCTTCGGCAGCCTCTGTGTGTGCTCACTAACTGAAGAGACAGGTGGCAGAATTAATTTTAAAAAATGCAGCTTAAGTCTCATGAGTTTTTATTTTTTACTCCATGGGGTCCTCACATCAGAAGACCTGCTCTACATAAAAAGAAGTTCTCCATGAAGAGATGGCTCTACTCCCCAAGCTGGGCCTAACAAGAGTTATAACAGAAGATCTGAGAACTAAATGCCCTGTCCAGATACTGGAATCTAAAAGACAAATAGCATGCTGATGAATAGAATTGAACACAGTGTTTCTTTTATGTCTTCGGGGTATCATACATGATCTCTGCTGGTTTTCTGTGAGTGCTGAGAGACTACGCTGCTATTTGAGACTCAGGGTATGAACTTCTCCTTTTTTCACTTTCCCCCCTTGGTGTTTCTGTTGCTTTCTTGCAATATTAAACTGCCCAGATCCCAGCTGAAGGCACCCCAAAGGCTCAGTGTGTAAAAATCATGGCAATGTTGGAGCCACCTGGGTTCTGTAGGAACAAACAGATAGAAAACCAACTCTGCCTCACAGAGTAATTTTGTAATCTCCCTTTTCTTGTCCTCTGGTGTGCAAACCCTTATATAATTGAGTTTGGTCCTCCCTAACAAACTCGCCATATGCCAAAGACCAAAGGAATGAATAAATGGATGAATAAAGTGTGCTGAGGATGAGAGGAAAGCCCAGACCTGCCCTCAGGCCACTGAGTCTCATGGGGCACACACATGCAGGTTACTGTGATTTGCGATGAAAAGGTCAGGTGCACTCTGGGAGACTGAGGCAGGTGGATTGCTCCAGCTCAGGAGTTCAAGCCTGAGCACGAGTGAAACCCTGTTTCTGAAACAAGGCAGGTGTTGTGACAGGTGCCTATAGTCCCAGCTACTTGGGAGGCTGAGGCAAGAGGATCACTTGAGCCCAAGAGTTTGAGGTAGCTGTGAGCTATGATGCCACGACACTCTACCCAGGGTGACAGGTAGTGAGACTCTGTCACAAACAAACAAATAAAACAACAGGCCAGGTGCAATGGTAGAAGTTTGATTGAGAAACCAAGGAAGCAGTGGTGACTGCTCTCTTGAGAGTCCCGGGGCTCCTGGACGGGTGCCTCACTCTTTATGCCTCACTTCACTGCATGTTGCAGAGACTGTGGTTTTTATAAATCGCAGCTTTGTGGTGACCCTGCATTGACCAAATCTATTGGTGCCGGTTTTCCTGCAGAAGGTGCTCACTTTGTCTTGGTAACATATTTTGGTGATTCTCACAATATTTCACATGATGTTATTATTTTTACATCTGTTATGGTGATCTATGTTCAGTGATCTTTGATATTGCTATTGTAGTTATTTGGGACAACAAACTTAACTGACGAATGTTATGTGTGTTCTGAGAGCTCCACTGAGCAGCCACTCCCCATTTCTCTCTCTTTCCTTGGGCCTCCATATTTAATGGAACACAACAATGTTGGAATTAGGCCAGTTAATAGCCCTGCAACGGCCTCTAAGTGTTCAAGAGAAAGGAAAAGTCATAAGCCTTTCACTTGATATCAAAAGTTAGAAATGATTAATCTTAATGAGAAAGGCGTGTCAAAAGCTGAGACTGGGACTCTTTCTTTTTTTTTATTATCTTCATCATTAAATCATAGCTGTGTACAATAGTACAATCAAGGGGTACAATGTGCTGGTTTCATATACAATCTTAACTATTTTCATCAAACTGATTAACATAGCGTTCCTGGCAATTTCTCTGTTATTATATGAAGACATTTGTATTCTGCATTTAGCAAGGTTCGCCTGTACCCTTCTAAGATACACCGTAGGTGTGGCCCCACCAATTACCCTCCCTCCACCCCAACCTCCCCTCTCTTCTCCCTGCCCTTGCCCCTTTCCCTATATTCCTGTGTTATAGTTGAGTTATAACATTCATACAACAGGTATAAATTAGCTTCATAGTAGGGTTGAGTACATTGGATACTTTTTCTTCCATTCTTGAGATACTTTGCTAAGAAGAATATGTTCCAGCTCCATCCATGTAAACATGAAAGAGGTAAAGTGTCCATCTTTCTTTAAGGCTGCGTAATATTCCATGGTATACATGTACCACAATTTATTAATCCATTCGCGGCTCGGTGGGCACTTAGGTTTCTTCCATGACTTAGCAATTATGAATTGGGCTGCAATGAACATTCTGGTACAGATGTCTTTGTTACAATGTGATTTTTGGTCTTCTGGGTATATACCTAGTAAAGGAATTATAGGATCAAATGACAGGTCAATTTTTAGATCTCTAAGTACTCTCCAAACATCCTTCCAAAAGGAACGTATTAGTGTGCATTCCCACCAGCAGTGTAGAAGT
>CAUYRH010006250.1:0-16315 GCA_963574655.1 Perodicticus potto
ATTTTCCATTTGTTTTTAATGTTGCTTCCTGAAGCCTCTCACAATTGAGGCTTTCTTCAAGTACAAGATTTCTAGCAGTAAAAATTATATGTTTTGGGGCAGTGCCTGTGGCTCATCGAGTAGAGCACCAGCCCCATATACCAAAGATGGTGAGTTCAAACCCAGCCTCGGCCACACTGCAAAACAGAAAAATAACCGGGCGTTGTGGCGGGCGCCTGTAGTCCCAGCTACTCAGGAGGCTGAGGCAAGAGAATTACCTAAGCCCAGGAGTTGGAGGTTGCTGTGAGCTGTGTGATGCCACAGCACTCTACCGAGGGTGATAAAGTGAGACTCTGTCTCTACAAAAAAAAAAAAAAAATTATATGTTTAAACATTTTTATAAAGAAATTCAAGCCACAAACCGCCATCGTTTACCATAATCTCATACACCATAACACAAGCAAACTGAATTTACATGCTTTCCTCTTCTCCAACAGCTTAAGATGTTTTTCTATATACTTTATATTTATGGACATAACACATTTATGCACATGAAGTGAAAATTATTTGTAATGAAGTGTCTTTAAAATTACCTCTTACATACTTCTACCCTTAACACTCATCACTAAACCTATTTCTAAAGTCGCCAATGAGGCAGAGGCCCAAAGTAATAGGCAATATTAAAATTCCTAAATATCCAAGATTTTAACTTTATATTAGTATAAACAAAAAGATTTAAGTGTGTAAAAACCATACCAGGAATAAACATCCATAATGTTATTTAGCTAAAACTTTATACATACCTTTCTCTGAACCTACAAGCACCCTTCAGCCTAGCATTAAAATACATTGTGCCTACACAATGATGACAGTTTAGATTTTCCCTGGAACATAAAACTAAGTTTGTATTTTATAGTTTTATTGGCTGTTAGTTTTGCTAGGGGAAAAGTAAGCATTTCATGCAATTTAATAAATTGGTATGTGTTAACTAAAAGCTACATGTTCATGTAAACCTTTAGGAAACAGAAAGGTGAATTTAGTTAGTTTTTCAAATTATTTTAGAGATGGAGTCTTTCTATGTTATCCAGGCTAGTCTCAAATTCCTGGCCTCAAGTGATGCTCAGGTCTCCTGAATAGCTGGGATTACAGGCACGAGTCATTGTGCCTGACATTTTTGTCTCAAGATGAAATACTTACATTCACATAAATCACTGTTGATAAGGTGAAGGTATAGGATAGTATAGCCAGATACAGTTTCATTTTAAATAGGATATTATTTTTTTAATTTTAAAAACTATTTTTTTTTTAAAGATGGGCTCCTACTGTGTTGCCCAGGTTGGCCTAAAACACCTGGGCTCAAGTGATCCTGCTGTCCCAGCCTCTGAGCAGCTGGAATTACAGGCATGCACTATTGTCCAGTAGAGCAGGATATACTAAATTGAATAAACTGACACTGACAGTTGTTCAAAGGAAAAATCAGCCAAAGTCAAGAAAAATGCTGAGGCACAAGAATATTGACTCTTAAGAAGAGGTGTTATCCAACATGAAAAGTGAGACCTATAGATTTAAAGAAAACACTATTTTACTGTCTTAATATATGAACAACAGCATACCATTTTGAATTGCACATGAACTTTATGTCCACCCTGTATATTCATAGGAAGTAAGATTACCCTGAACTACCTCTAGCCCAGATTTGCTTCTCACTCCTGAATGCAGCCACAGGCTGGTGCAACCATTCTGCCACCAGAATTAGGAGTGATGGGAGATGACTGAAGGTGTCCAGGCCTCTCCACAGCCTCCTGTTGATCCATGAAGGTGACAGAGCCCAGGACAACTCTGTCAGGTGCAAATAAGTATGTTTTATTCCTTTGTGATACATGGCCACTTACTCTGCTCCACCTTTGGTATGGTCACCAATCTCAATCATTGGGATTGAAGGAGTTCTCCAACCACCTCTGGCCATCCTTTTCCTGTCATGTCCAATCTGCACAGTTTTTCTTAGTTATTCCTCCCTGCTCCATGACAATTTTAGGATGAGACATCATGTCTAAATTCCAGACCACTATTACAGTTCACTCATCACCTTTCAAACAATTAACACTCTTTCTACCTCTCCATTACCACACCAGGACATAAACAGTAACCAACCCCCCCATGCCAGCAGAGCTAGAAGACCCATAAATCTGGGATGTCCATCACCCAACTGCAGCCACTCACCACACTCCTGGTATCAAACAAATTAAAGACCCAGACACATTTCCTTCTCACTATCAATATTCTGTCCCTCTCCAGGCCTTCTAGTACTAAAACCTTTGATCTCTATGTTCCTCCACACTGGCATCCTATGACCTGCATCCCCACCTTATAACACTGTCATCCCCTTAGTGAGGAAACCTGACGGGTCACATAAACTGGTCCAGGACGTCCAACTCATCAATGAGGCATTTATCCCATTTCACCCAGTAGCTCCCAATCCTTTCACACTCTTTCCTTTAGTACCAGTACAAACTCTTTTCTACACTGTTCTTGAACTTAAGGACACCTTCTTTATTACTCTCCTTGATCCAAAGTCACAGAATTTATTTGCCTTCACTTTGACTGACCCAGAGACAAATCAAACACACCAGCTCACCTGGACTATCTCCCCAGGGCTTTCATGATAGCCCCCAACTTTTCAGGCAAGATCCTGCTTCCCTACATCTCCTCTCTAGCACTTCCTTCAATACAGTGACAACCTGCTCCTCTGATGACTGTCACTAGAATTTTCCTCTCAGAGCACCATCACCCTCCTTAATTACTTATGTAACCTGGGGAACTGTTTTTTTCCTTCTAAAGCTCATCTCAACCAGCCAACTGTCTCATACTTGGGCTTCCATGTGCCCTGGGAAGTGTGAGATCACTGCACAGCACAGTGAATCCCAAATCTGCCAGTCCCAACCACAAAGCAAGATCTACTCACATCCCTCGGGACACTTAAGATATTTCAGACCATCAATCCCTAACTTTGGCCTCACAACCAAATGTTTATATGAGGGCCTTACAAAAACCTTTCCCCTTTTCTGCTGACACCCTCACCCCCTTCACCCCTCTCCAACAGGCTCTGCTATGAGACCCCACTCTCACCCTTCCACACTTGAACAAAGGATTTATCCTGTATACTCATGAAAGACAGGCCCTTGCACTGGACCTGTTAGTACAACAGTCTGGGCCAGACTTACAGGCACTTGCTTATCTCAGATCTCACTGACCACAGGTGGCTGGCTGGCATTCACATCCGAGCAGGCATGACTTCCTTATATCTAAGCTCACCTATTCAGAGCCCCTGCAGGTATTTTTCTCTCATTCAGTCATTAACTTACTTCATAAAAATGCCCCTCACTTCCTGTCACCAATTTGTGTCATTCAAGACCACACTTTCTCCTCAACACCTCGCCCTTATTTTCATCACTGCTCTTCCTACCACCCAGCCCACGTCATAATTGCCAAAAAGAATGAGAAAACAACCCTTCTGTCTGAACAGACCTCCAGGATCACTTCTTCCCAACTATCTCTAGAAAAGACTGTAAATCCTTTCTAGAGTCAGATCTACACTGCCTCTCAGCAGGAAAACTGACCTTTGCCCTAGTATAAAAAGAAAAGAAGGAAATGTTAGGATAATTATCCCTATAGTATAATTTCCTACTATGCCTGATGAATTGATATACACTTAACATTCCTACTTATGTGATTTCTGAGAATATTGTCTAGTGCTCACTTAGCTATGATGAAAATATGCACCTGAAGACCGCCACCCAATTTGGTTCAGCAAACATCCTGCTGCACCCTGACAACACCTGCCTTGGCTGATGCATTAAAGGCCCCACTCAGTCCATCATCATGTTAGCTCCCATTCTCTTCTCCCATTTCCTTAAGACCTGCCCCAAAATTGCCATCAGGTCTGCTGTCTTTTTGGCACTGCCAGTCCCTGTGTGGAAGCTTCACACCAATAAATGCTGCTGCCTGAATAACCTTAGTCTTATGGTGCCTCTTTCTGAATGACCCAAAGACTCTAACACTGAGCACTCAGAGCTCATTGATCTGATCTGCAACCTGGAAAGACGATTCAGTCCATATCTACTTGAGGATCATTCATGGCCTGCCACTTTGGCATTGTTGTTGTCTTGTTTTGTTTTATTTTGTTTTGTTTGGTCCATAGTTTGGTAACACATGCTATTAAGAGGATACACAACATGATAGGCTACAATGTATGTATTGAAGTGGAGAGGAAAGAGGGGTTTTCAAGTATTTTAAGTATTATAGCATCTCTAGTTAAAATTAAATGAATAAAATAACCCCAAATTTAAATGATATTTAAATGAAGCTTTCAGGTCTCAAGGAAGAATGCACTTGGAGGAGTTGAAGATCTCTTGAGTTACAGGTGCTAAATTACAATCCCTATATAGCTGCTTATGCTGATCTTAGAAAGAGATATGTGGTCCAGGTAGATGTATCTTTCATGCCAGGTCTCGAACCCACAGGAGCTCATGTTCTCACTGGAGCAATAAGTGTACTTACTGTGTAGATATATGCCATGATTGTGGACCATAACAACAGTCCATAGGAGAGCAGTCTGCAGTCCCAGGCCTTTGCAGTCTTTGCAGGCCTGGTCCTGTTCACAACCCTGGTGACACCCAGCAGAGTGCTGTTACCTGTGAACAGGGAACTGTGGATATAAGTGGACAGTCCTTCCTGCTGTGGATTCCTTGTTTAGTCAGTTTATACACAGTGATCATTTTATACTGTGTCCTTCTCTTAGGTCACTTAGGTGGGTTGGAGATAAGTTTTATAATGCTTTTCCTTTTATTCTACTGTGACGTTTTCTCCACCTTCTGAATTACTAATATATCTTCTCTTATCAAAGCCCTAGTGTCTAAAGGTTCATATCCATATTTTTGTAAGCAAGCACTGGCCTACACCAAAATATTTATAATTTGGGGTTTTTTCTACTCACATTTCCTATGACCATGACAGTGTCATATTTTAGCTTACTGACTTGCCAGTGGGCAAATGATTCCATAGTGGGTCAACAGAAAACAGAGTAGCAACAAATTTATGATGGAGTGTATAGAACAGTGGTTCTCAACCTTCCTAATGCTGCTACCCTTTAATACAGTTCCTCATGTTGTGATGACCTCCAACCATAAAATTATTTTTGTCGCTACTTCATAACTGTAATTTTGCTAGTGTTATGAATCATAATGTAAATACCTGATATGAAGGATGTATTTAGGCAACCACTGTAAAAGGGTCGTTCGACCCCCAAAGTGTCACAACACACAGGTTGAGAACTGCTGCTGTAGAATGAAAATATAGTGTCTTAATTGTCAATTTAAAAAAAATCTTCAGCAAGATATAGTTGTCTTTTAATCACTCGAAGAACAAATTTTTCTACCAAGAAAACAATCTCCCGAATATAAGCATTATTCCTATCAATGACATTTCTCAATATTGGCATGTAATGTCCAGAAGTGTTATTTTCCAAAAAGTCAATAATGTCATTGTGTAGATGAACAGATAAACAATATGGAAAACAGGGCTTCTGGTATATAAGAGTAGTCAGACACGTGCATTTCTAGTTCAACAGTACATGGCTGGATACTTTCTGGACAGCACTCATATGTGAAGCATAGGCACCTATCTTCAATAAAGTGGTTACTGACATGCAAAATGTCATTGGGTAAGGCAGTGATTCTGAAAACAGAAATGGATGTGAGTCCCTGGAGCTGAAGCAGGTGCACCTGTGGTTGGAATCATAACTGGAAAAGAATGCTCTGTGATTCTCTCCCTGCATGTCCCTTCATCCCCTAAGGCCAACGTATTGATCTAAAATTGTTGTTTGTGGAGGAAGAGGTAAGACAGCCAACTGAAGCCAGCTTTCAGCAGAGGCTCCCATCCAGAGGGAAAAATAATGGCCAGAACCAACCTAATAGTGTGGAAGATCAGGAGCTGAGCTAAGAGAGAGGATTGACAGGGTTGCATCACCCATGCTGAGGTAAGCTGGGACTCCTAGGAAACAAATTCCAGGTACAAAACCCATTGCAAAGAAGATGGGAATTCTTCCCCTCTCCCCTCTCATGACAGCAGCTTGAAGTGTGTAGTGTACAGAGGACCTGTTGTTACACCAAAGGGGAAAGAACATCTGAGAGCTGAAACTCCCTCCACAGAGAGATACTGCTGCAAGCTCAGGCAGTCTCTTGCCTGGGACAAAAATTGATCTAATATTCTCCCTACTTTCCTGAATTCCCTATACACCTTGTCCCGCCTCTCCTGGTGGTCTGGAAGACTACCCCCTACAGAATCCAGAATGTCTGTCAGATTTTTGAAAGGGAAGGGCATCTCATGGGCCGTGGGGCAGTTACACTGAAACTATAACTTTAATAGAGGCGGGGAGTCACAAGGGGAGAGAGACTTGCCCCATGTTGGAAACGGCACAGCACGGGACCCACACCACTGACCACCAGGAACTGTGGTAGTACCTGCCACCACCCCACCTGCTTCTGCTACCCACGAGACACTGTCCACCAGCTCCCTAGCTCCCCACCTGGCTCCTGAAACTTGCAGCCAATGGCCAGAGGCTCTGCCCTCTGGCTCCCAGCCTGCATCCTGCCACCTGTGGCTGGCAGCTGGTGGCAATGCCCTCTGGCTCCCCATGTGGCACCTACAAACTGGGCACATGAGCACCCCAGACCAGCAGCACCAACTCCGACAGTGACAGTGCCACCTGTGACAGTGGTGGTGGCCCTACATTCCCTCCAACTGGCGTCAAATTTGGGAAAGACGCCTCCCCAATTCTGTGGAACACAAAGGGAAACTGATCTGACCTGCAGGGGTTCCAGAGATGGAGTGTGGCTAAGGCAGAGGTGTGGTCTCTGAGGGAGAGATCCACACTCCTCCATAGTAACCCCCAGCTGGGTACAGACACAGGTGGAACACTCCCCAGTTTCTGATGATCACCGGAGGAAATCAGGCCTGAAGTTCTCCTGCCTGCAGGTTGCACAGTGAGATGACCCAGTCAGGGAGGCCTTATCTCCTCTAACTTAGGTGCAAATACCTGGTGTACTTGAGTATTAGAGAGAGCTGGACTGCAGCCCTGCAGGATAAACAGTGACTGGGGGTGATGGTGATGGAAGGTGGGGAAAGAGGCACCAGCCCCCTGGAACAATTCTTTTGCTAGGTATGCCTTTCTGACTCCACAAACCCGAGCAAGTAACACGTGAGCTGCCAGTGGACCCCTGCTGTCCAGTTGCTGGAGACCTTTTGAACTCTCCCACTTGATATGTTCGTGCTGACTGGACAATTGGTTTGGAACTCTTGATCTGGGCTGATCACCCAGGGACTCTCCAAGATTATACCTTGGTTGTGTTGTAGATGGAAGGTCTTATTCTCCTCTCCCAGTTATTGCTGGGGGGGGGGCAAGGTGTCTTAATTGCTTGTATTCCTCCACAGCTGAAATTTCAATCCAAAGTCACTGAACCACTAGGATTGGTCAGAGTCTAGCTAAATACAAGATAGACCCACCTAGCCCCATCATACCAAGAAGGTCCCCAGAGTCACATGCTGTAGTACTGAACAGGACCTTAGTAAAGCCATAGGGGAAAAGCCACAGTCACCAGTCCCAGCACACTGGCAAAAGGCTGGTTTAATACCTCTCCATGAGCCCTCAATTTAATTTCACCTTACCAGCCTCTCTAAACAAATGGTAAAAAATAACTGTGGGTTGGAATCAATGGAAAAACTTAGACAATATGAATAACCAGAGTAGATCAAGTCCCCCAAGGTATGACAAAGGAGATACAAGAGAAGATCCCATTCACAAACAAATGGCTGAGATGTCAGAAATTGAGTTCAGAATTTCTATAGCATAAAACATTAACAGAACTGAAGTAAAACTGAAATTAGAAGTCCAACAAACAATTCAAAAGTTGTCTCAAGAATTCAAAGATAAAATCATCAAAGATTTTGACAAATTGAGGCAAGAATTTGCATGCCTCAAAGACTTGAGGAATACAGTAGAATTCCTCAGTAATAGGATGGAACAGACAGAAGAAAGGACCTTAGACATTGAAGACTAACCTTTTGAATGCTCCCAAATGCTCAAAAATGAAGAAAAATGGAGATCAAAGATGGATCATTCCCTGAGAGAGTTGTAGGACCACTCCAAAAAAGCAAACATTCAACTTATTGGAATTCCTGAAGGTGATGAGTATGATCTGAAAGGCACAGATGCTCTACTCCAAGAGATTTTAGAGGAAAACTTTCCAAACATGGCAAGAGATTCTGAAATTGAGATAGCTAACAGTTTCAGAACCCCAGCATAACTCAATCCAAATAAAGTATCCCCTAGAAACGTTGTAATTAACATCACCAAAGTTAATATGTAAGAGAAAATCTTGCAAGCAGCTAAATGTAAGAAAGTTATCACCTACAAGTGGAAGAATATTAGAATGACTGAGGGTCTTTCTGCTGAAACTTTTTAAGGAACAAGAGGATAGTCATCAAACTCCAGTCTCCTATAACAAAACAACTTTCAGCCCAGGATTATGTATTCCTCTCAACTGAGTTTTATTTATGATGGAGAAGTCAAATATTTTAATAACATTCACACATTGAAGAAATTTGCCATAACTAAACCAGCTCTTCAAGATATTCTCAGACAATAACCTCCACAATGCCTCCACATCCTCCACAATAACTAGCACAATGCTTTACCACCAAAGTAAAGTCACTGAGAAATTATTGATCAAAAACCAACTTCCACAGTGGCAAAAGGATTTAAAACATCTACTAGTATTTCAAAAACTTGACACCTAAAATACTCCCAGACTTATCAATACTCTCGATTAACATGAATAGCTTAACTTGTCTGCTAAAGAGGCACAGGTTGGCTAACTGGATACAATAACTCAGTCCAGAGATCTGCTGCATAAAAGAATCTCATCTTATATTGATGAATAAATATAGATTCAGGGTGAAGGAATGGACATCTATAATCCAGGCAAATGGAAAACAGATAAAAACAGGGGTTGCAAGTTTATTTGCAGATACATTAGGCTTTCAACCAACAAAAGTAAGGAGAGACAAGGATGGTCCCTTCATATTTGTTAAGGAAAACAGTCAACATGGTGAGATATCAATTATTAACATTTATGCACCCAATCAAAATGTTCCTCAATTTATAACCAAGACCCTCACAGACATGAACTATGATAACTTCCAGCACCATAATAGTTGGAGATTTTAACACCTCTTTGGCAGTGTTGGATAGATCTTCCAACGAAATTTTGGACTTAAACTTCAGCTTACCACAACTGAATTTAATAGACATTTACAGAACATTTCATCCTAACAAAATTGAATACACATTCTTCTCATCAGCTCATGTAACATCCTCCAAAATTGATCATATCTTAGGTCACAAAGCTAACCTTAGCAAATTTAAAAGAATAGAAATTATTCCATATATTTTCTCAGATCATGATGGAATGAAAGTTGAAATCACTAATAACAGGAATCTACATACTCATACAAAGACAAGGAAACTAAATAACCTTATGGTTAAAGATAGCTGGGTCAAAGATGAGTTTAAGAAGGAAATTACCAAGTTTTTGGAACAGAATGACAATGAAAACATGAATTATCAGAACCTCTGGGATACTGCAAAGGCAGTCCTAAGAAGGTAATTTATAGCACTGCAAGCCTTCCTTAAAAGAACAGAAAGAGAGGAAGTCAATAACTTAATGGGACATCTCAAGCAATTGGAAAAAGAAGAACACTCCAATCCCAAACCCAGCAGAAGAAAAGAAATAACCAAAATTAGAGCAGAATTAAACGAAATTGAAAACAAAATAATTATTCAAAAAATCAATGAACCAAAAAGGTGTTTTTATTCAAAGTTTAACAAAATTGATAAACCCTTGGATAGCATAACCAGAAATAGAAAATTAAAATCTATAATATCATCAATCAGAAGTGACAAATGCCAAATAACAACAGATGCCCCAGAAATTCAAAAAAATTCTTAATGAATACAATAAAAAACTCTATTCTCAAAAAATTTTTAAATCTCAAATAAATTTACCAATACCTAGAAGCATGCCAACTTCCTAGATTTAGCCAGAAAGAATTGGAAATGTTGAATAGACCTATATTAAGTACTGAAATAGCATCAACTATACAAAATCTCCCCAAAAAAGAAGAGTCTGGGACCAGACACCTTCACATCAGAATTCTACCAAACCTTTAAAGAGGAACTAGTACATAAACTTTCAAAAGCATAGAAAAAGAAGGAATACTTCCCAACACATTCTATGAATCACATATCACCCTGATACCCAAACCAAGAAAAGACCCAACAAGAGAAGAAAATTATAGACCAATATCTTTAATGAACATAGATGCAAAAATATTCAATAAGATCCTAGCAAACAGAATCCAGCAACATATCAAATGAATTATACATCATGACCAAGTGGGTTTTGTCCCAGGGTCTCAAGGTTGGTTCAATATATGTAAATCTATAAATATAATACATCACGTAAAAAAACAAACAAACAAACAAAAAAAAAAACTAAAAAACAAAGGCCTTATGATTCTCTCAATTGACGCATGCAGAAAAGGCTTCTGATAATATCCAGCATCTTTTTCTGATCAGAACACTTAAGAAAACAGGTATAGAAGGGACATTTCTTAAATTTATAGAAGCCATCTACAGCAAACCCACAGCCAAAATCGTATTGAATGGAGTTAAATTGAAATAATTTTCATTCAGATAAGGAACTAGGAAACATTGGCCATTTTCTCCACTGCTTTGTAACATTGTATTGGAAGTCTTAGCCATAGCAATCAGGCAAGAAAAGGCAATCAAGGGTATCCACCAAACTTTCACTATGTGCAGATGATATGACTGTATGTCAGAAAACTCCAGGTATTCAACTACAAAACTCTTAGAAGTAATCAAGGAATATAGCAGTGTCTCAGGTTACAAAATCAATACTAACAAATCTGTACCTTTTATATATACCAACAATAGTCAAACTAAAAACACTGTCAAAGATTCTATTCCTTTTACACTAGTGCCAAAGAAAATGAAATATTTGGGAGTTTACCTAACAAAGGATGTGAAAGATCTCGATAAAGAGAACTATGAAACTTTTAGAAAAGTTATAGCTGAAGATGTCAACAAATTAAAAAAAAACATACCATTCTCATGGATGAGAAGAATCAACATTCTTAAAATGTCCATACTTCCCAAAGTAATATACAATTTTAATGCAATCCCTATTAAAGCACTACAGTCATACTTTAAAGACCTAAAAACAAAAGTACTTCATTTTATATGGAATCAGAAAAAACCCTGATTAGCCAAGACATTACTCAGAAATAAGAACAAATCAAGAGGTATCAATGTACCAGAATTCAGGCTATACTATAAATCTATATTGATCAAAACAGCATGATACTGGCTCAAAAAAAGAGAGGTAGATGTATGGGACAGAATAGAGAGAACCAAGAGGTGAACCCAGCTGCTTACCATCATTTGATCTTCAATAAACCAATCAAGAACATTCAGTGGTGACAAGACTCCCTATATAACAAATGGTCCTGGGTGAACTGACTGGCCACCTGTAGAAAACTGAAACTGGACCCACACCTTTCAACATTAACAAAGATAGAATCTCACTGGATAAAAGATTTAAACTTAAGACATGAAACTATAAAAATACTAGGAGAATGTCCATGGAAAACACTTGAAGAAATTGGCTGGGGAAAATATTTTATGAGGAGGAACCCCCCCAACAATTGCAGCAACACCAAAAATACATTTATGGGATATTATCAAACTAAAAAGCTTCTCTACAGCCAAAAACACCATTCATAAAGCAAGCAAACATCCCTCAGAATGGGAGAAGTACCCAATTAAGCAGGTTATGACTCTGACAAAGGTTTGATAACCAGCATCTACAAAGAACACAAACATATTAGCAAGAAAACATCAAGAGATCCCAACTCAGTGTGGGCAAGGGACTTGAAGAGAAACTTCTCTGAAGAAGACAGTCATATGGCCTACAGACACATGAAAAAAATGCTCATTATCCTTAATCATCAGAGAAATGCAAATCAAAACCACTTTGAGATGTCATCTAACTCCAGTAAGATTAGCCCACATGACAAAATCCCAAAAGCATAGATGTTGAGTGGATGTGCAGAAAAGGGAACACTTCTGCACTACTGGTGGGAATACAAACTAATATGTTCCTTTTGGAAAAATGTTTTGAGATCACTTAGGGATCCAAAAATAGACCTTCCATTTGATCTTGCAATTCATCTACTAGGTATATATCCAGAAGACCAAAAATCACTTTATATCAAAGATATTAGCACCAGAATGTTTATTGCAGCCCAGTTCATAATTGCTAAGTCATGGAAGAAGCCCAAGTGCCCATCGACCCATGAATGGATTAATAAATTGTGGTATATTTACCACATGCTCACCTTTAGAAAACTGAATATTATGAAGCCTTGAAAAATATGGAGACTTTACCTCTTTTATGTTTACCTGGATGGAGCTAGACCATATTCTTCTTAGCAAAGTATCTCAAGAATGGAAGAAAAAGTATCCAATGTACTCACCTCTAGTATAAAACAAATTTATAAGTGCCCACACTTCCATATGAATTCTATAACCCAACTACAGCCCAAGATGAACAGGAGAGAGGAAGGGGAGAGGAGAAGAGTGGGGTGGATGGGTGGAGGGAGGGTAATTGGTAGGACCACACCAATGGTGCATTTCACAAAGGTACATGTTAAATCTACTAAGTGTAGAATAAAAAGGCCTTAACACAATAACTAAGAAAATGCCATGAAGGCTATGTTAACCAGTCTGATGAAAATATTTCAAATTGTATATACATTTTACCCTGTGATTGCATTAATGTACACAGCTATGATTTAATAAAAAATGCAATCAGCGTAACCCAGAACTCAATACCCTCAATGAATCCCAAACAATTGTAAAAAAAACTCATCTATAGATTTCTTCATTGTAACAACTTGCATTTGTTAATTTGAAAAGATATTCAAAATTACAGAGGGGCAAGATGGCTGACTGGAGCCCACCTCTGACAGAAGATCCCATCCAGAGGGAAGGATAATGTCCAGAAATTACCCAATTAAACAGAAGACTGGGAGCTGAGCCAAGAGAAAAGAGTGATAACTGCAGGTCATCTCTGCTGAGGCAAGCTGTGACTCCAAGAAAGCAAACTTCAGGTACAAAATTAATCCCAAAGGAAAAGTGTCCATCACCTCCCCCAAGAAAGTTGTGGTTTTATTTTTTACTTTTTCTCTTCATTTGCTTCTGTAGGTTTTCTAAAGGCGAACAGTGAACTGAGGACCTCTTGTGTCACCTCATGGGTGAGAGCTGCAGGAAGTGGTGTCTACTTCTCCAGAAGACCCTGTTGTAGTCCTGAGCATCTTCTTGCCATGAAGAAAAATTGAACTAACATTTTCCCTGCAATTATGAACTTCCAGTCCACTCTTCCCCCCTTGCCTGATGATCCAGAAGCCTATATCCTGCAGAGACTGTGGGAGGAGGCTCATGAGCAGCGCCCCCTGACCTGCCAGACCAAGCGGCTCACTCCAAGCCTGGCCAGAGTCTCATGTTCTGCCCTGCTATAGCCATAAGTCCCATGCCCAGCCCCCTGCACCATGCCCTCAAGGAGCCTATGCACCACACCCTTCCTGGCCAGAGTTGTGAGCCAAGGGCTCTCCTTGCCAAAGTCATTGGGTCCCAAGCACTGCCAGAACCATGAGCAGTGTCCCCTGCCCTGCTCCCTGGCTGTGGCAGTCACCTGGAGCTGTACAGGGTCACTTCCCACAAAGATTCAGCAACAATAGAGTAATCTCGCTGGGGTCTAATCTTGGAGAGACACCTCCCCAACTCTGAGGACAGCCAGAGGACACCAGAACTTGCTCTATTGGGATACCAGTACTGCAGAGCTGCTGGGGCAAAGGCATGGTGGCTGAGGAAGAAAAGCATTTGCTGACTTGTTACCCTCAGGATTAGACTGAGTTCAACTGAAACACTCACCAGGGGCTATTGAGTACCCAAGGCAAGCAGGCCTCAGCTCCCCTAACCATCTGGTGGCAGAGGGTAGTGGCTGGACTGAGGGGGCATTGATTTTCCTTTGATTCTGACAGGTGCAAAGCCCCAGAAAATCTGCTTATTGAAGTGAGCAGGACCTCAGCTCTGTGAGGTCACCAGTGACTGGGCATGAAAGAGGAGAAAAGTGGAGAAAGAGACAGAGCCCCCCTGTCCAACTGGGCAGAACTTTCTGACTCCACAGAGCACCAAAGTGAGCCAAATTTGAGTAGTCAGTAAACCTCCACTATCTAGTTGCTGGAGACCTTTCAAAATCTCCCACTTGAGAGTACATACTGACTGGGTCAATTGGTTTGGAACTCCTAACCTGGGCCAATCACCCAAGGACCCTCTCTGTTGGTACCCTGGCTGTGTGGTAACAGGAAAGGTTGATTTTCCTCTAGCAGTTGTTCTCCATGAGTGGTGATGTCTTAGTTGCTTGTATTTCTCCACAACTAAGACTTCACCAGAGTCACAAATCCACTAGGATCAGACAAAAACCAGATGAATATCAGACAGAGCCACTGAAATCCACCACACCAAGCAGGTTTCCTCAGCCTCAGACTGTAATACTGTATGGGTCCTCTGCAAGCTATAGGGGGAAAAGCTGCAGTCATCAGTCCCAGGTCCTTGACAAAGGACTGGTTAACTACAACTCCAGGAACTCCCAATACAATTTCACCTTACCTGCCCATCTGGCCAATGGTGAAAAACAATAATGAGGTGGAATCAGTGGAAAAACTCAGGCAACATGAATAATCAGAGTAGATCAACTCGCCCAAGGAAAGATATGGGAGACATAGCACGAGATCCCATTCATGAACAAATGGCTGAGATGTCTGAAATCAAGTTCAGAATTTGGATGGGAAATAAAATTAACAGAATGGAGCTAAAGGTGTAAGTATAATTTCAAGGAGTAATTCAAAAGATGTCTCAAGAATTCAATGAATTCAAAGACAAAATCACCAAAGGTTTTGACACCAAAGAACTTTCAGCCCTCAAAGATCTAAGAAACACAGTAGAGTCCCTCAGTAACAGAATGGAGCAGGCAGAAGAAAGGATCTCTGAAATTGAAGACAAAGGTTTTGAATGCTCCTAAATGCTCAAAGAGGAAAAAAAGTGGAGAACAAAAAACGGATCATTCTCTCAGAGAGCTCTGAGATAATTCGAAGAGATTTAATATTCGCCTTATAGGAATTCCTGAAGGTGATGAGGTTTCAGTGAAGGATACAGATGATTTACTTCATGAAATAATCAAAGACAATTTTCCATACATGCCAAGAGATTCTTAAATTCAGATAGCAAAAAGTTTCAGAAAACTGGCATGACTCAACCCAAATAAATATTCTCACAGACACATTATAATTAGCTTTGCCAAAGTTAATATGAAGGAGAAAAATCTGAAAGAAGCCAGATGTAAGAAAATCACAACCTACAAGGGGAAGAACATTATAATGACTGCAGATCTCTCTGCTGAAAACTTTCAAGCTAAAAGAGGATGGGCATTGACCTTTAATCTCCTTAAACAAAATAACTTTCAACCCAGGGTCCTATATCCAGCTAAACTGAGTTTCATCTATGAAGGAGAAATTAAATAGTTCAATGACATGCACATGTTAAATAACGTTGCCATAACTACACCAACTCTGCCGGATATTCTCAGACCTATCCTCCATAATGAACAGGACAATACTCCACCACCACAGTAAACTCACTCAGAAACATTTGATCAAATTCCAACTTCCACAGTGGTGAAAGGATTAAAAATGTCACTGGACTTTCAAAAAACTCGATACCCAAAATACAATGTGGCTCATCAATACTCTCAATTAATGTGAATGACTTAAATTGCCCTGCAAAGTGGCACGGGTTGGCTGATTGGATACAAAAACTCAGGCCAGACATCTGCTGCATTAAAGAATTTCACTTTACATTAAAAGATAAATATAGACTCAGGGTGAAAGGATGGTCATCTATAATTCAGGCAAATGGAAATCAGAAAAAAAGCAGGTGTTACAATTGTATTTGCAGATACAATAGTCTTTAACAAAAGTTATGAAAGATAAGGATGGTCACTTCATATTTGGTAAGGGAAAAACTCAACATGAGGAGATTTCAATTATTAACATTTATGCACCCAACCAGAATGCACCTCAA